>JALIZH010023518.1:0-13354 GCA_030522465.1 Rhipicephalus appendiculatus | reverse complement strand
TGCCACGACCTATAAAAAAAAATCGCATTTCCACGAAGTGAATCATGACCAGTGGGCGAAGCACTTGGGATCGTTCTTACGGTAAATCACCCGTAACATTGCCCAGTCGCGCATGTAAATGAGTGACAACGCGTGCGCACACTATATACAATGTGTTTTTGCCGTTGAGCCGCCGCTTTCCACGTCTTCAACACCGGGGTAGCAGCTTGTTGTCGGCGTTGCCGTTTTGCCTTTCGCGGGCGAGAGCGCGTTCACGATCGTTTTCATCCATGGCAGAAAGAGAATGTGTGGTCTGGAACGCGCTTATTCTTCATCGTCATCGTTATGACGTATAGTGGTTACCTTGCATGTGCTGTGCCATGATGGCAGCGTCATCATCGTCATCGCACTAGCGTGGCTACACCGGGCGAGTGATGTACAAGCCTCGACCATAAGGAGCTTCGCCCCTAAATCTATCATCACCATAAACGGGTATGTGCCACAGCAATCGGGTAAATTCCAGTACTTACCACTGGTCCACTAAAAATGAAGAAGGCAACAGTTCGCCCAAGCGATGGTGGCGAGCCGAATACCCCGAGTACGTACAACGAGAGAATACTAAGAAACGGGAAAGGCAAAGGCGGCTACGAAAAGACCCCGAAGTGATGCAAGACTTGCGCCAACGACGACGTTCCCGTAGATCTATGAGAGGTGCGAACGCTTGCGTCTTAGCGCAAGTTTCTGTCTTAGGAGTTTGAACATCCGTGTCGTGTCTGTGACTGTCTGTGGTTTTACTCGATTCTCTCTCCGCTGAGTATCAACGTAGACACAACCTAGCATTACTTAGCTGAAGCCTAGCAGCGACCTAGAAGCAACCTAGAAACAACCTGCATCACCTAGCGAAGGCCTAGAAACAACCTAGAAGCAACCAGATTAGTCTTCAGAATCGTCAAGTTTCACTGTTTCAAGCCTTGAGCGGCTCAGTGCAAGCTTCGCCAATTTTGTTTTCACGAAATTGCCTCATGTACACGTAGGTTGTCACTGCAGACATGTTAGGCGAGATATAGAACAACACACTGAACTTGCGAATGTTCATCATAACGCCTGTTAGTGCCAACCTACGCGCATACATGCACAGGAACTTCCTGAAGAAAACTGTCGGTGTCCCTTATGCACTCGCCTCAGACCATAGGCGTGCGCACGAGGGGGGGGGGGGCAGGGCGGCCGCCCCCCCTAGTCACCTAAGAGGGGGGGCGCAAAGCCCAGCCCCATACATTGACATAAGGGGGGGCGCTGCGACCAACCTTTGACCCCCGGAAGGGGAACCCTGCGCACGCCTATGCCTCGGACTACTCGAAAGCAAAAGCTATCGTCTCCTTTCGCTTCTCGGTTGATGCATTAATCGTCTCCTGACCCCCCTCCCCCCTCCCCCCCCCCCCCCCGTAAGATTTCTGCATGTCATGTGGTATTGCACAGCCTCCGAGATGAGCGCACCATTGACTATGAGACGATCTTGTGTGCTGACGTTGCCACCGGAAGTCGTGTTAAGTGACAGCACGAAGTTTGGTGATCTGTGGCATACTATTCGATCCCGTCACTTCTTGCGTCACTAATCACGACGCCGACTACCACTTTTCGCATTCGAAGGAGCATCCAGAGCTTTCGCCTTAAAAAAACAGGGATAATTTAGACTGTCATATCACCTCGGCTGTAATACAGCGTTAACCTGTTTAAATTTATCATCACCGACGGTGGGCATCAACAACATTTCAACAGAACAGAACATTCTCAGACGCACAAAATTTTCTCCAAAAAGATATCTGCGCAGCAAATGAAATGGTGGCCTCCCGCGCATAGTCAATGGAGCTAACTACCGTTTGTTGGCCACCTCCCCCCATCTCAATCCCTTTACCCCTTTTCTTTCAAAAGGAGTGTTTAGAAAAAGGTATATTTGATCGTAACACATTACGAACACGTGGAAACAGCGTCTATACCATAAGGAACAATAACACACACAAATTGACAGCACAATATACATGAAACGTTTTTACAAAAATGTCCAAGTCCACAAAGTGTCCGTAACACGGGCTGCAAAGGGCCAACGTACACACACACACTCACACACACTTATCAGAATATACACAATGTACATAATGATGTATATACACAACACACATGACTCGGCGAACATGTCAGCAAATATGTACAATAAATGTTATGGTGCATGTAATTTACATAATGTACAGCGTTAGCATGAAGTGTATATATACAAGAACCTACAAGCATACGGTGACCTGCATGCATAAAAATAATTAGCCCATTTAGTTTATATGTGCTAATCAATCACTGTCTGATGGCCTGGCTACAGGAACCAGGCCAGATGAAAAACTTAGCCGCACACGTCCATCAACTACCGACAGGAAGCGGCACGACCACTACCGTAGAAATTCCTCTTCCCCAAGGAAGAACAATTCCTCCGACAAAAAAGGACAGTAGTTCGGCAGTATAAGCGTTCCAGTATTGGAAACAGAGCACGACGACGGCGACCCGCTGCAACAGCTTCGCACCTGTTACGCCACAAACAAAAAGCGCCTGCAGCAATCAGAAGGCGTGCAAAGCGACTACGTGAGCAAACGACCTGGATGTTACAAAACGATTAACACCTAGGCCACGGAAACCAGTGTTAACGGCTCTCCAAAATACTTTTGCAGTTACACATTGCTGCAGCACATGCTGGTTGGACTCTTGTAACGGACAGTTAGGACAAGTGGAAGATGGGACCATGCCCCACCTTTCCAGTCTGTCTCGTGTTAGGGAGTATACTCTCCATCCCAGACGCCACATGAAGTCACGGAGATGGCCAGGCAGGAAGGATGCTGTTATCGCGCTCCACGAGACGCGGCTCGATCGTGCTAGACGGGCTGGAGGAACCAGAGGGAATAGCAAGGGCCGCTGTTGTATCTACAACCCGGTTTTCTAGAATGTCCACATCGGGACAAACCTGCTGTGCGTGGCGATAAAATGCTACGGCCGTGGAGTAAAACGCAGGTACATTGAGTACTTGCGGCGCAGAGTTCAAGCCGTGTACCCGGTAACAAATGGGGTATCTTAGTGCCTAAGAAATAGCAGGCAAGATCGCGCGCGGGACACTGGTCACCGTGTAACAAGCGAAGCAAGAATCTCAGGGCAAGCAGCCGGCAGCGAACAGACACGGATGGGAACGCGAATCCACCGCTGTTTCGTGGTTGCCCAAACGCAGCACGGCAAAGCAGCTCAGTTCCACCAGACCACAAAAATGAGCCAAGAAGGGATTGCATCGACCTTTTTCATTCGTAAAGGGGGCTGTACGACATGAGATAAGTACCATGCACGACCGCAAAAGTACAGTCTGTGCTAAGTACCTTCTTTCCAACAGTGGTAAACCGTACTATTGCGCTTCCCGGACGTGTCGTTTTACTTCGTCGAGTACTGAAACCCACACGGAGGCTGATATACCATAGTAGGTGTAGTCAAGCCCCAGAATGCGAATAGAGTCGCTTTTTTGAAGACCGAAAGCGGGGCAGGCGTCTGGGGAAGTAATGAATAAATATTGACATTTTGAGAAATAAACGCCGCACCTGAAATAGTCCCATATACTTAGCAAAAAAAAAGTACACCATCTCCCGCTAAAGGGAACCATGTGTAGATGTGAAGCAGCGGGCGCTAACGCTTACACTGGCGGCGGCGTTGACGCTGGCGCTCATCGCAGCGTTGCGCAGGAGAGAAAACTGGGGGAGGCGCAAAGCAGGCAGTGATGGAGCAGTTTTTCCTACTAGAACATGCCCAATCGCTGCTAATGGGCAATGAGAGACAGAAGACTCCGACTGGACACAGAGACCCGCACTCCGCTTTTAGTTAACGCGCACGCTGCGAATTTTTATTGTTCAACAACGCACAGGAGAAATCTCCCACCGGCACCCCCCTTGGAGGTCAAGATCCATTGCTATATATACGGGATGGCCTGTGAACGGTTGTGCAGCGCGAGCATTCGGTTTTTTTCAACCAAGAAACTCGCTAGCAGACGCTGCCTGCGTCGGCGTCGCGAGGCGAGAGAGAGGGAGGAGCGTAGGAGAGGAGAGAGAGGGGGGTGACACGCATGCGCAGTGGGAGGTGTGAACGCCGTGGGCAGGGATGCGTAGAGGAGAGAGGGGGGGAGCGTAGGAGAGGAGAGAGAGGGGGGGACGCGCATGCGCAGGGGGGGAGTTAGACGCCGCGGGCAGGGATGGAAAGAGGGGGGAGTGTAAGAGGGGAGAGAGGAAGGGAGGCGCATGCGCAGTGTGGGTGTGGTTGCCGCGGGGAGGGATGCCTAGAGGAAAGAGAGGGGGGAGAGGAGATTTTTTATTTTTATTTTTTTAACTGTTTGCGCATGCGCAGTAAGGGTGGGCACGCGGCACACCACCACCACCACCACCGGATTAAGCTTCGCCATAAGATGCTTCACATCTAAAAAATTACACCATCTCCCGCTGAAGGGAACCATGTGTAGATGTGAAGCAGCGGGCGCTAACGCTTACACTGGCGGCGGCGTTGACGCTGGCGCTCATCGCAGCGTTGCGCAGGAGAGAAAACTGGGGAGGCGGAAAGTACGCAGTGATGGAGCCGGTGTTTCCTACTGGAACATGCCCAATCGCTGCTAATGGGCAATGAGAGACAGAAGACTCCGACTGGACACAGAGACCCGCAGTCCGCTTTTAGTTAACGCGCACGCAGCGAATTTTTATTCTTCAACAACGCACAGGAGAAATCTCCCACCGGCACCACCTTGCAGGTCAAGATCCAGTGCCATGTATACGGGGTGGCCAGTGAGCGGTTGTGCAGCGCGAGCAGTCGGTTTTTTCAACCAAGAAACTCGCTAGCAGACGCTGCCTGCGTCGGCGTCGCGAGGCGAGAGAGGGGGGAGCGTAGGAGAGGAGAGAGGGGGGGACGCGCATGCGCAGTGGGAGTGTGGACGCCGCGGGCAGGGATGCCTAGAGGAGAGAGGGGGGGAGCGTAGGAGAGGAGAGAGAGGGGGGACGCGCATGCGCAGTGGGAATGGGGACGCCGCGGGCAGGGATGTCTAGAGGAGAGAGGGGGGGAGCGTAGGAGGCGAGAGAGGAGGGGAGGCGCATACGCAGTGACGGCGTGGTTGCCGCGGAGAGGGATACGTAGAGGAGAGAGAGGGGGAGAGGAGGTTTTTATTTTTTTTATAGGGTTTGCGCATGCGCAGTATGGGTGGTCATGCGGCACACCACCACCACCACCACCACCGGATTAAGCTTCGCCATAAGATTCTTCACATCTAAAAAATTGAAGGACACTACATTCCAAAGTGTGTTCGGCGAAAGCGTGTGGCCATTCCACTGATTATGCCATGTCTTTTTTTCTTTTACACTCTCAGTGGGATAACACACAAACCGAATGGGTGCGTGTTTTCTTCTTTAATTTTTTTACCGCGAATCGCAGCGAGACGCGAGACTCATCTTCCTCCGTTCGCATACGTTAGTATTTTCTTGCGCTTTGCGCATCGTGCAAACGCCATCCGCGTTCCTAGCTCTTAAATTGACGGACCCTTTGTAGATTGGAAAGTGTATTCCGTGAATGCCTGGGTCCATTGAGACGGCATCGGTCAGAATGATTGCAAACTCTGGGCACAGCGACGCTACGCAAGCAAAGCGCGAGCGCTATAAAGTCCGACACGACCTGCGTCCGTCTGCGCATCCCGGCGGCCACCTGGCTCCGTGCCAGAGCTCGGATGGACGGACGGACACACGGATGGATGGACGGACGGACGAACAGACAGACAGATGGACGGACAGACGGACGGACGGACGCCGGATGGAGGTCGGACGGACACCGGGACGGACGTGAGCATGAGACATTAAAGGCTTTCGCCTTATAGATTACACCATCTCCCGCTAAAGGGAACCATGTGTAGATGCGAAGCAGCGGGCGCTAACGCTTACACTGGCGGCGGCGTTGACGCTGGCGCTCATCGCAGCGTTGCACAGGAAAGAAACCTGGGGGGGCGCAAAGCACGCAGTGATGGACCGGTGTTTCCTACTGGAACATCCCAATCGCTGCTAATGGGCAATGAGAGACAGAAGACTCGGACTGGACACAGAGACCCGCAGTCCGCTTTTAGTTAACGCGCACGCTGCGAATTTTTTATCGTTCGACAACGCACAGGAGAAATCTCCCACCGGCACCACCTTGCAGGTCAAGATCCATTGCCATATATACGGGGTGGCCAGTGAACGGTCGTGCCGCGAGCTAGTCGGTTTTTTAGGGGCGATGCTCCTTAAAGCGGCACCCAGTTCGTCCCTCGTCGTAGTCGTAGTGCGTAACTAGTCTTATGCTTTGACCTCCAAGGTGGTGCCGGTGGGAGATTTCTCCTGTGCGTTGTTGAACAATAAAAAATTCGCAGCGTGCGCGCTTAACTAAAAAGCCGAATTCTTCTGTCTCTCATTCCCCCATTAGCAGCCATTGGCATTTCTCCTGTGCGTGATTAAACAATAAAAATTTTGTTCAAAACGCCGTTGATTGATGAAATAAACCAACGAAAGACGCCAGATGTTTTCTAAAAGCAAAACGAAAAGACGCCAGATGTTTCTAAAGCAAAACGAAAAGACGCCAGCTGCTTAACGAAAGACGCCAGGTGTTTTCTAAAGCAATGGTTTTATAATCAAAACCATATCGCGATACAGGTTTGCAGTTGACGATGCTCGTTGCCGTCGGTAAAGCTCGTATGGATAAGGATGCCGCTGCAGCCAGTGGAAGAACCACTTAGCTTACATTTCACTGACCACAAAGGTCATAATGAAAGGACAACGGAAACCAGCAATAAAAGTTTGATAAAACATTTAATCAATCGTTTCACGTCATTTTTATCGGGCGAATTAACGGAAGAAATTTCTCACGGTTTAACCTGATGATTACTTCCAGCAGCTTCGCCCAATCTCATCATCATTCACCTCGTGGATCTGCCGTCAATTTTTTTCAACCAAGAAACTCGCTAGCAGACGCTGCCTGCGTTGGCGTCGCGAGGCGAGAGAGGGGGGGAGTGTAGGAGAGGAGAGAGAGGGGAAGACGCGCATGCGCAGTGGGAGTGTGGACGCCGCGGGGAGGGATGCCTAGAGGAGAGAAAGGTGGAGAGGAGTGTTTTTATTTTTATTTTTTAATGGGTTGGTGCATGCGCAGTGGGGGTGTGGACGGACGGACGGACGCCGGACGGACACCGGACGGACGTGAGCATGAGACATTAAAGGCTTTCGCCTTAAAAGGCGTAGGCTACGGGATAAGCTGTCCTCCTTCTTCAGATACAACGTTATGTCATCGGCGAAAGCTGTCACCTTCACGGTACCACTGCCAGGTAGTGGAAGACCTCGAACGTATGGGTCGTCAAGTAGCGAGCGCACGAAGGGAGTCATGGAATTCCGGTTGCTTATCCATGGAGCCAAAGACGCACTACTTTCCTTCGTACATACCAAATAAAACAACCCTAAAAATGACTCAGGTAAATATCTTTCTTTTGAGAAAACATTAGGTGGATACGAAAGAATGGCGTAGGAATACCCGACAATTAGGATGACTACCGTTTACAGCACACGCTCTTTAAACAATGATGTCAGCAGCAAACAGTAAAAAAGAAAAATTACGCCGCTTGCATTAGCCCTCCATGCATTCCGCGACATAGGCGTTTTCGGTGCTCTGCAGTCCAGCGCATAATTAGGGGGTAGGAGCAAAAGAAATGTCACAGTTTCGCTTCAAGGGCGAAGGAATGAATGCGATATACTATAAGCGACAACTCTTCCTGACAGCACTGTGAAAGCTACAGAACTAAAGCGCATGCCTGCTACCGCGCCAAAAAAAAAAAAAATAGTACTATGTTTACTGATAATCTTCTCATTTGCCTTGCTGAAATAAATACTTCTTTATTTATTATGTGACTGAAACAGTTGTGGGAAGTTGTAGGTAAAATACAGTAATTGTTCCCCTTGCAAGAATCCTTTCCTTTTCTTTCCATTTCTTAGACAGCACCACCTCTTCAGCCCGCCTGTTTTCCAAGGAAACATGGCGTCTGTGACGTCAGTGAGTGGCCCAAAACGCGCGGTTTAGTTCTAAAACAAAAATATATTCGTAATAGGACACTAAAATGTACACTGAACAATTGAAATGTATTTCCTATCCATAATTCTCATGTATGTGTTTTTCCAAACACGTCAACGCTGTGAGCGAGCAAAACCGAAAGCAGCCGAAAGCTGCCGTACTTCTTGTGGAGCAACACGAATGTGTGGAAGCCCTGCCTCCGTAGCCTTCGCTCCAATGTCAAGATAAGTTGTCGCCGAGTATAGCAACAAATTGGAATGTCACGCGAAGAACGGCTAATAGCTTGAATCTCGCTGCGCGCCGCTCAATCACGGAGGACGCACGAAAAGAACAGACGCAAGGACGAGCGCGAACTAACAACGTTCACAGCTCGACACTTAACGCACTGCTCAAACACAAAGGACGCACGAAACATACGCACAGGTATACACAGGACGAGCGCGAACAAATAAGTGTCACAGTTGTTACTTCACTGTGTTTGAACAGCGCGCTTCTTTCGGAAAGGATGCCTCTGCAGCGAGCGAAGGGACCTTTGTGCGCTCTGTAACCTAAACGCAATCTTTCCGGGGAAAGCACACGACGTAAAACTGCCCCCATCCCTCCCCACCCCAAGACAAGCGTGCGCCCGGGCAAAGGCCACTACGCCCTGCAGGCCAATGTGCAAGTTGAGGAGCCAACGCATCGCAACGAGTGGAGCGCCGAGCGCGCACTTTTGCGCCTTCTCGCTGGTTTGCTGGTAAGGCAGAGAACACGCTGATATTCCCCCGAGATCGGCGTACCGCCAGCGGTGAATGGTGTGTATAAATAGCTCGCCGTTAGTACGCTGAAGGACGTGCGCTTCTGTGGCCTAGCGGTTAGCCCCGAGCGCTGCGGAGCGAGATGTCGCCCGTTCGATTGCCGCGCGTCGGAAAATATTTTTCTGAATTACTTTTCTTCGTTGGCTTTTATATATATATACATATACGGGGCATGACGGTGACGGCATGCCCCGAGAGTGCAGCCGAGAGTGTCCATATAATTGCTATCGCAATAAAAAAAAATATGGTGTCCAGTAGTGTCAAGCTTGAAGGAAAAGCTGTGATAGGCGGCCCTTCCTTGTTCTTGTTCTTGTTTCTCGTCTGATCTTTTTTCTTTCTTCTTTTCTTTCTTTCTCTCAGTTTCATGTGTCTCTTCTTTTTTATCTGTTTCTTTCTATTTCTTTCTTTATCTGTTTCTCTCTCTTTCTTGCTCTTCCTAACTTTCTTTTTCTTTCTTCCCTTTCTTTCTCTTTTTTTCATTGCTTCCCTCTGTATTTCTCTATTTCTTTCTCTTTATATCTTGCTCTTTGTTTTTTCTATCTCTTTTTTTTTTGCATCTGCTTCTTTCTATCGCCTTCTCTCTTTCCATGTTATTCTCTCCCTCTATCTTTTATTTGTTTATTCCCTTTATTTCTCTCCATTTTCTCTTTCTCTTTCTCTCTCTTACGTGTTCACGCATTCGTTTTACCTTAACGCTCACCTCCTGGTACTCGGTAGCGGGGCTTGCCCGATTCCTGTGACGCATACCTGTCCAAGGTTTTTTTGTTCGCTTTGGACAGATAAGGGTCCGCTTAAAAGCCTCCGCTGTTAAAACAGAACGGAGCTTACATTAGGCGCTTATAAAAACGGTTGCTACGTCCACAATGAGAGCAGCAACTGGTGCTAGTTCTTTATACGCGGTCTTTTGAAATAACACCTTAAAATACTTCGACGGACCATAGGTCGGCAAAATCATTCATGAGTCAACTCACTCAAACTTAGACCCAGATCAAGCCGTGAGTCTAAGTGTGAGTGAGTCTGCATGAATAACACTTTCGTGAGTCTGAGTCCCGTGTGAGTCCGGTTGAGAAACATTTGGTGAGTCTGTGTCCGAGTGAGCCCTCAAAACGAAGTATGTTTCTTTAGTGAGTCTGGTGACCTCCACATATTTTTTTACCTATTGACTACACACACCGCAACACGTAGCGTAACCTGACCCGCCACGTTAGTCTAATGGTTACGGTGCTCGGTCTTGACCCGCAGGTCGTGGGATCGAATCCGGGCCGTCGCAGCTACATTTTCGATGGAGGCGAAAATGCTTGAGGCCCGCGTGCTTAGATTTAGGCGCACTTTAAAGAACACCAGGTGATCGAAATTTCCGGATTCCCTCCGCTACTGGCGTCTCTCGTAATCATACCGGGGTTTTGGGACGTTAAACCCCATCAATTATGATTACGTAGTGTAACCAGCACCTGTTTATTTCGCGAAATTTTCCCGTACTACATATATGAACGTTGGTTGTCACCGCAGATACATGAGGCGAGATATGGAGCAGCACACTGAACTTCTGAATGTTCAAAATAGCGCATGTTAAGTGTGCTGTTTTGTATCTTGTCTCATATATATGCGGTGCCAACCTAGGTGTACCTATGCGTGACAAGAAATTCCTGTAAGAAACTGTCAGGGTCCCATATAGGGTCACCACAGACGGTTCACCATACAGGGTCACCATATAGCAGGGGTCTGGAAACATGCGGCCCCGCAAGCCTCTCGTTTGCGGCCCGCGGCACTCACATGACTGTCTTCGCCCCCACGGTTTCTTCTAAATTTTCTTAATAGGTATGTTCGTGAGCTGCACAGGCGTGACTGGTCTAAAGCATTATTTTCGTTCGGCACCCTATATGGTCACCATGTCGTGTGAAACGTAACCGTGAAATAAAAACTATATTTCGGAATCGGCGTCCAGATTTTAGTCATTTTGGAGATCGGTATCGAAATGTTGCAGGAATCCTGGAACCAAATCTCCTCCAGAAACGCCCTGTATGAGAGATATTCGAAAGAATTTCTTTGAAATGACAACGTTTTCTGACAATTTCTGCAACCCCCCACACCCCCCCCCGTTTTTTACATTCTTCGCTGCCACGGCCCTTGCAGAATTAAATCGCGTGACTGCGGCCCGCTGGCTGAAGTGAGTTTGAGACCCCTGCCATATAGGGTCACAACAGACGACTCGAAAGCGACAGCGATCGTCGTTTTGTCTCGCTTCTCAGTAGATGTGTTGATCCTTCCCTACCTTGCCTGAAAGCTTTGCGCAACTCACGCGGTATTGCACGGCCTCCGGGATCAGCGCATCTTTGACTATGCGACGATGTCGCGTGATGACGTAACCACTTGAGGTCATGTTAAGTGACGTCATAAAACTTGGTGATCTGTGACGTAATATCCGATCACGTGAGTTCTGCGTCGCTCATCGTGACGCCGACTGGCACTTTCCGCCTGAAAGAACAGGGATGACATACTATAAATCACCTCTCATATAATACAGCAATTATATAGTTTAGAAAAAATTTATTTAATCGTGGGACGCTACCAGCACACGGAAACAGTGCCTATTCGACAAGGACAGTAACATGCACAAATGACTAAGTACAATGTAGTACATGACACCTTTTAACAAAAGTGTCCAAGTCGCTAACATATGCTACTGTTTAGAAAAAATTATTTACACTATGTACAGAGCATAAATTATGCATGACATATTAGTGTTCAGGGATACATTCGCATTTTCACAATTGAACATCACGAAAGCTAACACTTTCGCCTACGGCGAACAGCATAAGTCTGATCAACACAACAACAAATGCACATAGCTCACAAGTGACGTAATACAGAACAGGATAAATGGGTAGGAGTTCATAACTCTTCCATCGAATACATCAACTTGGAGGTAGATTCACCAAGACATTAGATACCAAGCTAGCGGTCTAAGCATGCACCTTCAACTGCGCACTGTCCGTGGAGCCGAAGTAACGCTACGTTCTGTCATACAAATTAAATCAAACAACCTTCAAAAATACTCCGGCAAGCTCTCTTGCATTTGAGAAAACATTTGATGGGAACGATAGAATGTCGTAAGGAATTGCTAACAATTAGGACCACTGCCATTTGCAGCACGAGTTCTTTAAGCAATGATGTCAGCAGCAAACACTAAAAAGCAAGGAAAATGCACCATTATCGTTAGTCATGC
Source organism: Rhipicephalus appendiculatus (assembly GCA_030522465.1). Classification (NCBI taxonomy): domain Eukaryota; kingdom Metazoa; phylum Arthropoda; class Arachnida; order Ixodida; family Ixodidae; genus Rhipicephalus; species Rhipicephalus appendiculatus. Next base: position 1,228 of record JALIZH010023518.1, on the reverse strand, counting down.
ATGCAGACCGCGACATAACGCATGTTCGGTGCCATGCAGTCAGCGCATAAGAGTGGCGGAAGAAGAAAAAAAAATCCACGTATGAGCTACTTCCACAACTACGGGCTGTCCAGAGAGCCCATGATGCGGCGGTGAGGCTAGGCCTCCCCGTCCCCACGTGGGAGCGGCCCGCGGCGTTGCTCTAATGGAGTAACGTTTCTCAGGACCGCAATAAAGTTCTGTGTCTGTCTGTCTGTCTGTATATCCACGAAGTGAATGATGATGAGTGGTTGAAGCACGGCGATTGTTCGGTAACCGTGAATCTCCTGTGACATTGCCCACTCGCTCGTAGAAATGAGTGACAACGCGTGTATACATTATATACAATTTCATTTTGGTCATAATTGGTATGTCGTATTGAGTTCTGGATTCCGCTTTCCTTTCATTATCACCGCTTTGTGGTCCGTGAAATGTAGAGCCAATGGTTCTTCGATCGGATCTAACCTGAAGTTTTTTTAAAGGCGATAGTCTTTCTTGGGATACTTAAACGCAAAAATTTTGGTCTGTATGTCCGTCTGTCTGTCTGTCTGTCGGTAAACCGATTCAGCTTCTCGGCCAAAGTTTAACTTCTTTCTGAACGCCCAGCCATCTTGAACTGGTGTTCGCGTTCATATTTGTGAACATATTCGATCAAAAAAGCAAATACTACGCATTCCTGAGGCACAACATTAATATGTAAGTGTCAGGACGTGTGTTCTTTATTAGAAAATACATAGGTACGCAATTCTAAAGACCCTAGTGTTTTTCAGGCTGTCTCAGGCAAGGCAAAACATAGTAGTACGGCCGGCACAAGCTGTTTTACAAAGAGCTGTGCTGTGAGCACGGACAACGTCGCACGCCGACAAGGCTCGGTCTTAAGGTGCTTCGCCCCTAAAAAGTCGCAGTTTGCGAAACAGTAAATTGTAATGCCACACGATGGACGGCAATTAGCTCGAAACTAGCAGACCGCTACTCAAGCACAACGGACGCAGGAAAGAAGCACACACAAGACGAGGGAAAACAACTGTCGCAGCTCGACACTTGCAGCGCGTTGCTCAAACACAGAAGGACGCACGAAATAAGCACACTCAAGAAGAGCGCGAACTAACTGTCACAGCTCGACACTTGCAGCGCGCTGCTCAAACACAATAAAGGACGCACTAAAAGAACGCACAGGTATGTACAGGAAAAGCACGAACAACAGTCACAG
>JALIZH010023516.1:0-40416 GCA_030522465.1 Rhipicephalus appendiculatus | reverse complement strand
GAACGACAGTTGGACGCCTGGAGTCAAGCAGTATTTTGGTTTGCGTAGCACTTATAAGACCCTGGAATGTTCCTGGGGAAGTCCAGTTCTGGTTGAATGCCACTTTTTGGCAACAATACAGCTTTGTCATCAAACTTTGCTGAAGAATAGCCTGCCCATGACTGCTTAACTGAATCTGGATGCTATTATTTTGGAGTGCTACGCACGTATATATAGATAATGGTATCTGCTTTGTAAGTACAAGGCAGCGTAAATGCTACAGTTTACCTTATTCGTTTTAAAGTGATATACGGAGTTCAAAGAAAAGTCTATGTAAAAAAAATTATGCTGTTGTGTAATCTACTAATCACAGAAATAACGAGCGCTAAAAATGACGAGCACACAAAGAGAAGACCAGACACGGGTCTTCTCTTTGTGTGCTCGTCATTTTTAGCGCTCATTATTTCTGTGGTCATGGACAGCCAACTAGCCCGACAGTCTGTTCTGCTAAAGTATAATCTACTAAGCGTCTACGATACATGAAACAAATAGTTTTTACGGGTCACAAGCCTTTGGCTGTGGCCGTGAAAACCTGGTTTCTATCCCATTTTTCCAGCCTCGACAATTTGGTATTGTACCCATATGAGTACGTCTCTATAGACGGCGCAAATATTTGGACATAATTCCACTATAGCATTGGTTGACGAAATATACAAAAAAGTAAAAACGTGTGGGAAATGTACCAAGGTATGGGAGCACGAAGCTGTTGTGGAACCATGGTTAACCATTTTGGCGTGAAAAACACGAACAGCGCAAGAGAATGTAGAGCACGCTTACCTAAAGCAGGTGTAACAAGAGCACATAGCGAGTCGTCCAACAAGACAAAGAGAGAGTTCGTGCGTAGAGAGGGTCATCAAAAATGTTGCCGAAAAGATCACAACGTGAAATACTTCTAAAATATTTATCGCTGACGTCTTCAGCATATATCGGGCAACGGATAAAAACACCTTTTTTTAAATTATTGTATCGACAACTTTTTGATAGACTCATCGTCCAGGAACTCTATGCTCTGTATAGTAACACGCATGCCAACGTTAAGCTCTTGTATTTTATAAATGAAACTATAACTTGTTAGCGTCTGAAGGTAACCATACCATTCAAGCAATCTATAAATGGGATGTGGCATACCTTTAATAAGTGTACCTTTCTTGAGACAACTATATTCAGGCACTAAAGAACGACTGTAGAAAAAAAGACCTACCACTGCTTTACTATGTTAACTGCTCATTCTGTGGAAATGTTACTATTTCTATGCCAATACACTTATCGAGCTACTGATTGCGTCTGGTAGGCCATGCAAAAGGTTACAAGTTGATTTACTGGGAATATCAACCTCAAGTGAATATCGAATAATTGCAGAATTTTGGCTCATAAGGCGCTTGTAAGCCAGCGCCTTGAATCCGTTGAAGAATCCGCTTAGAGTATGGCATGGAAAAACTTTATTTAGGTCCGTCGGGGCGTGAACTAGCACGTAGCGGGCCGCTCCCACCTCGGGACAGATAGGCCTAGCCTCTCCGCCACGTCGTGGGCCCGTTGGACTGCCCATAGTTGATTTTTCAAATCCGGACTGCGTAGAGCAGCATCCCACTTGGACGATGTAACGTCCTCGTGAACCCGTAACGCAGGGCACTGCCAGAGCATGTGTTCTAAGCTGGCAAAGTCTGAGGGGAAAGCACGCAAGTGTCTGACATCTGAATTTCTGGGCAGATTTTGTGCAAGAGTGCGGGACTGGGATATGCCCGACCTGCAAGAGTCTGATAGTATTTTATTGGTGACACATTGGATGGCGCATAACAAAGACGGAAACTTCTGTGCGCCATCACTAACTGACATAGAGAGAAAAATATGGTTATTTAGTTATTTATTTATGGATTATTTATTTATGTATTTATTTGAATTACCCTTCAAAGGGACATACATTACATTATAGAGAGGAGGGGCGACAAGCACTATTATTTGTAACAAGGAGCAAAAGAGGAAGCGAAAAAAAACACAGAGCAATCAATCAAGTGAGTACAGTAGCAATGTAAAATATGAAGAAAAAGTAAACGACGACACTGATTGAAAGATTCGTAATACAAAACGTAATGTTCAATTCAGCAAATCCAAAAGGAATGTACAGTAATAACAAGTGAAAGGGCCCACGTTCGGAACACCAAACAACAACAAAGAAAATATGGAACAACCTTACAACACTAGTCTTCGTGTCTACTTCGTCCTTGTGTCAGTGTGCGCTGTAAGCCATTATGGATCTTCACCAACTAGCCCGGTCAAAAACCTTGTTACAACACTAGACCATGTTCACTAGATCATTTTAGAAAAGGACCGGATCACGCATGTTTACTAATGATGATGTTAGATTATTCCATTCGACTGATGTTTCGAGACGGAATGACTGCGCACATGTAACAGTGTTACAAGAGGAGACTTTATGGCAATTATCTCTGCACAGGTGTGAGACAATAGTGGAACCTGGCTATGCCTTTTCTCCATTATATTACTGAAGATGATTGTCCGTAATGCAATGAGACTGGGTTTGGTGAAAACGATTGTACTATAGTCGAACCCACTTATAACGATACGGGTTTTAAAAGTATATCGTTTATAACAATGAGAAGCTGCTGCACCGTCAAGGTTCTCTATGCTTTTTGTGTAGGGAATAACCCGCTTACAGCAATGCCCAAATGCCGCATTACCGGTTATAACAATGAATTCTGGCTGTTGAATGGGGGCTGTTAAATGAAAAGAAAGAAGAAAAAAATCACAGCATATCCACGAAGTGAAATGATCATGAGCGGGCGAAGTTGTGGGGGATCATTCGGGTAACCATCAATTTCCCCGTACATTGCCCACTCTGTCATGGAAAGACGTGACACGTCGTGACGCGAGCTCTCGCCGCCTCTGGATCAGCTTGCCGGCGTGCCCTGCCGCTGCAGCTTCGCGAGCCCTCGCCGCCTCTGGATCAGCTTGCCGACGCTGCCGTGCAGCTGTGGCTTCGCGAGCCCTCAACTCCGGGTCGGCTTGCCGGCGCTTCACGAGCCCGCAAATCTGGACCCGCTTGTCTGCGTCGCCAGCGCCTACTTCTCCCTCGCACCACTTGAGAGCCCGCGCTGCAGCCGCTTTGCGAGCCCTCCGCTCCGCCGCCGCCTTGTCTTCTTCGTCGTTCATAGCAGTATTAGGTAGTAGTAGTATCGAAGCGCACTGAGTGGTGACCGTCGAAAGAGAGAGGAAGCGCGCCGAGATCCGAGAGTGGAGCAAGCGCGCCGGAGAGTGGAGCGAGCGCCGCAGAGCCATCTAATTGGGCGCACTGCAAATCAAATGAGAGCACAGCTGCGCCTCTAGCGGTAGCGGCGAGTACTAGCGTGGCTACACCGGGAGAGGGATGTACAAGCCTCGACCTTAGGGAGCTTCGTCCCTAAAAGAGAATGTGCTCTGGAACGCGCTCATTGTTCATGGTCATCAGCGTCATCGTCATGGCGTATAATGGTTACCTTGCATGTGCTGTGCCGTGATGGCAGCGTCGTCGTCATCGCACTAGCGTTGGCTACACCGCACTCCGTGCTACGCCGAGTGACACCGGCGGAGTGATGGACAAACCTCGACCTTATGGAGCTTCGCCCCTAAAACAAAATCCACGCCATTTCCACGAAGTGAATGCTGATGAGTGGGGCGAAGCTCCAACGAAGAGTGGGGCGACGCTCTAGGATGTCGCGCTTGAAGCGCGCGTCGGCGCCTCCAGTCACGGGTAGCGACCGCTTCAGGCGCTGGGCCGCTGCATCCCGCGCCCGTTTCGCTTTAAAGTTCGCTTGTCTCCGCTTCCGTCTCTCTTCGGCCTCGCGGGCAGAAAGACAACGTGTGGTCTGATCGTTATGACGTATAGTAGGTACACTCCATGCGCTGTGCCGTGATGGCAGAAAATCACACACATCTCCCCGTAAGCGAACCCTGCGTAGTATGCGAAGGCAGCCATGGGAGTTCTGTAAAGTTGCTATTTATTCATCATCGTTGATGACTTTCCGCCGTTTCCGTTCCGGTGCATCTTCGTGAGCCCGCAACTCCGGGTCGGCCTATCGACGTGCCCGTTTCGCTACAGCTGCGTGAGCCCTCGCCCCCCTCTAGATCAGCTTGCCGGCGCCGGCATCTCGCTTCAGCTTCTCGAGCTTTCAGCTCCGGGTCGGCTTGAAGACGCTGCCGCGCAGCAGCCGCATTGCACAAAGCGGCTGTGTTTACGGGCCAACACGCCCAAAGCGGCTGTGTTTACGGTGTTGTGGCCTTTTATTAAATGCGAAGCATTTCTTTGCGTACTGTAAACACTTTTGCGTTTCTGTCTACGTATCTATCTATCTATCTATCTATCTATCTATCTATCTATCTATCTATCTATCTATCTATCTATCTATCTATCTATCTATCTATCTATCTATCTATCTATCTATCTAGCCGCCTACGTCTGGGTGCTCTCGTGATGGCCTCCTTAACTTGGGCTAGACCAAAATTTGTATGGGAGAGTAAGAGGTATTGACGAATATGTCTGGCTGGACATGACATGAATAACGTGAAAATCCCGTCGCGTACGTCGTCAAACTCATTTCTCCAGACACGGGTGGCTCATACCCGTATACCACGGGCCGCGGAATGCGGGTATGCGCCACAGGACTTTGACAATTTATACCTACCCAGGAACGGCGAGAACAGGCATTGGTAATTTAAATGCGAGAGCGTTAAGAGAAACTTGAATCGGTGGCGTTGACACTGGTAATTTAAAGGCAACAGCGTTAAGAAAGACGGACATCGGTGGCGTTGACGCGAGGAATACAAAGAATAGAAATCAGAGTCCCAGCAGGGAATCGAACCCAAGCATTCTGCGTGGCAAACAAGCATTCTACCACAGAGCCACGTGAGGTCTTGAAACTCCTTTGGAAGAACACACTATGCAGGCGTAATGTTGGTGAAACGTCAGTTATGGTTGCAGTGCTGGCTATCTAATTTTATAAAAATTACATACGTGCTCCTATGACGAAGGAGTCGTGTAGGGTTAACGTCAATTGTATACTTAAGCGCCATTCACTGTAGTTGGATTACGCAGCACTATCCAGGGCTACCATCCTTGCAAGCACAAGCTCTACATATCAGCTTACGGCTTATGGTGTTAGCAATACGCGTGTTTCTGTTGGCATCATTACACAACTGTTCACAACTGGTTATATGAAACGTATGCAACTCTTCAACATGTCTGTGCGTGCAACATTTGTACATATATTTAGCGCCATTTCATAACGTTTCGCTCAAAAAAAATTACAACGGAGTCACCTTACCTCCGGATGCTTCGCATAACATCGATTCCCATGGTACTTGGGATCTGCCTAATTTTTATGTTCTGGTTCGCATAGTGAGTGCTTCCCTACTTCATGAAAGTTAGGGTGGGCGTATAGTGGGTACGTTACATACCTTGCATGTGCTGTGGACGGCCGGTGGTCCACAGCACATGCAAGCAAGATCAAGCAATGGAGTCAGCCTGGGCGACAGATACCACCGGTAGTGCTTGTGATTCTTTGCTTGCACCCACCACCTGCCTAGCCATTGATAAGCAGTCACTCTGTGCTCTCGCCCATGACTCTGGTGACTGTGGTGGTGGTTGACGGCCTTATTATACTGCAGTATTCTGGTTCGCATAGTAGGTGCTTCTCTATGAAAGTGACGGTGGTCGCATAGGGGGGTACCTTACATGGCTTGCATGTGCTGTGGACGGAAGGGCGTATAAGGGTTACCTTGCATGTGCTGTGCCATGATGGCAGCGTCATCGCCATGTGGCTATGGTGGACAATTGTGCGATGGGGCCACCGGTCCGGCGGAGTGCCCCTTAATCTCCCAGATGCCCCGTGTCGAAGAGTCCTCTGACATGGTCAAGATTGAGGAGGGCAGGGCAGCCTTGGCTGCTCCCTTCTTTGGGTGCCGACGGTGGTAGCCTCAGCATGCTATGCGTGCCTTTGGCACCCGTCTGATCCCTTTGTGGCGCTGCGCTCCCTTGCACCACTTCGGCAAATCATATGTTTTCTTCAAAGGTTAACGAGACACACCGTCTTGCTTCGCGGAAAGATATGCTTTCTTTTACCGCGATTGTTATAATTTCTTTCGTTCTCATCCAAGCTCTACAGAGTGTGGAATATACCGGGTGCTCAGCGTCGCTAGTTTGCGCAGTGGCCCCGGCGTTACCGTCATCATCATCATCAACGGAGCGGCCCGTAGTACCACACTTGGACAGATAAGCTGCCCATCTGCAACTTTGTGAAGCATGGCCAAACCTATGACACTTCAAGCAGCCTCGCGGGTTTCGGGTGTATGGTCTGATGTTCCACTTAACGTTTTCTGTTTGGATTTCAGTCGGAAGTTTCCTTCACGCAAAGGTTATTATTATGTGTCTCGTAGGTAGTTCACTGTTCTCTCACATGATCTTTATGCGTCGGACTTTCATGGACATTCTCAAATTCCAACCAGCAAAGAATTCGTCATCTGTGAAATCGGATACAACAACCTTGACGGTGGTCATTCTTGTCTGGGCCGTGACAGTAACGCGATTGTCCCCAAAGGCCCGAAGGTTCGTGCTTTTTTGATATTGGTAGCTATCTTTCACTTCAATTAGGACGCAACCACTGGCCATCTTGCGGACTTTAAAGCCACTTTCAGTAGTCTCAATGAGACACTCCGATACAAATGAAAAATGAGATGTTGCGTCGTTTTTTATGTTTCATGGTGTATGACATGTTATTTAGGGAAGGTGTCTTGTTCTTTAATGAAGAATTGGAATGTGGTGTCGGTGCTCACAATTTTCTGGGGGCGAAGGTTGTACACATTCTATGAAATGTGTCTTTTGTTCAAAAACAATGCCAGTCACTCCGCAACGAGGGGACACGGCAGAAGTTGTGGCATCGCAAGCCCTGCCACGATAACCATCCATTGTTACTATAACCGAATATTCGTATGGCCACGGTTGGAAAGCCACAGAGGGTTAACCCTCACCACCAGAAAAAAAACCGCCAGGCCTGCGCAGAACGCGCAGCACAGACACAGCGAAAGCTTGGAGAGCGGCCTTTCTGAACCTTTTTTTAAACACTCTGCCGTTATTCGTCATTCTTCGGAAAAACGCGGTACCCGCTACACTCTTGTGACGCATTATGTTCACTTTGTTGATGCTGTGGCTGACGACGATGAAGAATTATGCCTCAGGCTTTTGTAATGGGTTGGAGCATTGAACGACCCACTCGATCGTTACGCAATTCGCATTGTGTGACGCCTGGTTCTTACTTTAATGCTCTAAAACACTTTACAACACACGTTAACGCGATTTCTTACCCGACATGAAGCCTGCATAGGGTCAGTTTGCACCGCAGTTTCAAGCAGCGGGGTAGCTCAGTGGTAGAGTTCTGGGCTGCCACGCAGAGGACCTGGGCTCGATTACCGTTTTCTCACAGGTGTTTTTTAATTTATTTAGTTTTTTTCTTTTTTTCGGGTGATATTGGTTACGGACACCGGCGGCGGCGGCGGACAACTACGGCGCAGAAACGACCCTTGGTTGTATCTCATAACAGCTTTCGCTGTAAAATGAAAATATATAGAAGAGAGTAGAGGACAGAAAAGAATAATAGTAAAAAAGAAAGAGCAAGATGTAGGCAGAAAAGAGACAGAAGAAGGCGACTGCCCGATTTCCCCTTGGTTGTTCAGCCCAAGAGGCCGTCTACGTGAAGACAGGGACAAAGGGGCGTGTTGCCTCTGCTGGAAGGCGTAAGAAGCCCTCCGGGTCCCCAGTTTTCCCAGACACGGCAATGCCACGCATGGCGAGGCGTGGGAGAACGTCGACCCCCCCCCCTCGTCGGCTCAGGGACGTGGTAACGCCGCTCACCAAACGCCTGCAGACGCCATACACTCTGCGGGGTTTAACATTGAGGCGTTCCACTCGTACGACCTTTACGACGGCAGAGACGCGTGGGATAAACCAACCTGCAGGAGGCCTGTCCTACCCGTGATGACCGAAATTACACCCGTATTTTTGTTGCTGCGGGGCCATCTTGGCGACACCTTCTTCTACCTGTGTATATTTCAACAAAAAATAGGTTTCGATCTGTCTATCGAAAAATCGTACCATGTCGAGAAAATCAAGCATGTTATTCTGCACGAATACGTGATATCGGCGAATATTTGGAAGCAGCTATTGATGTTAGGGAAGGCGATGTGTGTAAGTGGCGATGCAGGCGCTGAAGTATGCTCAATAGCGACCTACATCGCCCTTTTCTGCCCAGCCCTGAAATTATGCATAATTTACTCACCGGTCTATAGTAGAAATGCCCGCCTTACCAATAAGACCGTGATACTCTTATTGGCTGAAGAGAGTGTGCAATCAAATGCTTTAAAAGGGATGAATAAAAAATTGTGAAAATTTCCAGAGTTTCTCGCAATGTGCCTGAGTGTTCCACGATCTTTTTTGCACAAGTAGGCTGCATGGGACTGTTCTTAGGAACAATTAACAGATAGTACCAGCTAGATGCAAGGAAGCAGTCTCCTATCTTCAGTGCCAATTGCGTGTTAGAGTAAGTGATGCTGCTGCTATTCATTGTAAAATCACCCTTAGCTTCGATGATTTCATGTGGCTTAGATCATCTACATTCAATGATTTTTAGTTGACAAACGGAGCAATACACTTTCATGTCGAATTTGTTAAAGTCATCTTAACCAAAATTTTATTTTGATGCTGACGACTTCACTCTGTGATTGTTAAATTACATGGAATATACACTCATTTTCACGCATCATTGGTGCGGTAATACTATAACCTCATTATATGTTAGTGTTACTTAAAGTTCAATCAAATATTTTCAGAACTATGCCAATAATCACTCGTAGAGTGAATGTTTCTTTCACGTTACACGTGGTTTATTTGTATGTATGCTTTAGCGTCATGGACGACCGTAAGCCGGTAAATGTTTACTTTTCCTAGAACAAGAGAGGGAGAAACAAACGCGGTGAGATGTGCCATAACAGTTTAAGGGAGTGAAGCGTACAGCTTCATTTTGCTGGAAGATGGTAGAAAAAAAGATCCAGCATGACTCGGATTCACATCTACAGAATCATTTTGATTTCTTCCCTATATTTAGTACCATTTGCACCGGCAATAACTATCCATAATAATCTGAAAAGCAAAAAGAAAGACGGGATAAACTTCCAATGCACAAGTGTATGCGAAAAATATGTCGCTCATGAAGTGCTTAAATTACCTGAGCACTCTGAAACTAGATCGTCAAAATTGTGGGGCGTGTCGCAATACTGATTCAAGATGTTTTTGCAGTCTGATGGAACTTGTGCAAAAGTCCCATTTTTTGGCCCACAAGGCGCACACTCGTTTTTCCTGTAAGAAAGGCCATGTAATAACACGTTAAACATCAGCTGACATGCTGACATGCTTTGCGTTAAGCGAATTCATTGACCTCCCTAGAAACTATAATACCGGGTGAAAGGGGAATACGACGAAGACGTAGAAGAGGCTTGACATACACGAGCGCTGACTTACAACAGTATTTTATTTGGAAAGAAGCAGCCGCATATTGTAGCGTGCTTCAAGCGTTCTTAAACTAGGAAATGTTGAGCAGGCGGAGAGACGCACACAAGACAGGCAAGATGGCTGCTCAAAACAACTCCGAGTTAGATCGCACCATGTCCCAGAACATCTATTCCTACCGGGATTGCTGGCTCACGCTAGCCGTGTCTGGTGAGCTGGTGGAATTATTCCCTCGGTTTTACACATGTGTAAAAAATGTTGTGGAAAAACGTATTTAATATGTGATGCCACTTGGACAACGTGTGACTAAACAGAAACTGAGAACTGAATTGCTCCTAAAGATATGGCTGAGCCCTCTGTTATAGGAACCGGAATAATACAAAACTGAAACGTGTCTTCACACAGGTATTTTGAATGTTTATTGTTCATACAGACGCCAGAAGGGCGTCTGAACGCACAATAAACATTCAGATGAATGCTATAACAACGAATTGTAATGTCAAGCGAAGAACGGCAAGCAGCTCGAAAATTGCAACACGCTCATGAAGTAGAAATGATGCACGAAAGGAATATAGAGATTACGAGCGCGAACAAACTGCCACAGCTCGAAACTTGAAGGGCGCTGCGGACACGCAAAGAAGGACGCCCGGAACCAACGCAGAAGTATGCGCAGGACGAGCGCGAACTAACAGCTGTCACAGCTGTTACTTCTTTGTGTGTGAGCAGCGGTACTTTCACAAACCGGGTCCCTGCAGCGAGCGAAGTGACCTTCGTGCTCTGTAACTTCAGCGCAAACTTGCGGCAAAGGCATATGACGTACAAACCGCCGCCATGATGAGATAAGCGCGCGCACACGCGCGAACTACCAGACGCTGTAGAGGCGCGCGCGCGTCGCAGTGTGCACGAAGACGACATTTAAAGCACGCCATCCGCGTCCTTCGTGCCATCTCGCTAGTGACTACGAGAGCACGCTGAAGTGCCACCGAGCTCCGAGTACCGCCAACGGTAAATGGTGTATATAAATTACTCGCCGTTAGTAGGCTGAAAATCGTACGTTCTGTGGCTGAGTCGTCTCGCGCCGCGCGCTGCAATGCGAGGGGTCGTAGGTTCGACTCCCGAGAACGGAACATCTTCTTGTTTCTTCTTTGCCATCTGTTAGTGTATATTTTACAACTTCATATTCGTGACGGAAATACGTCGGTGGGTGTGGATGGTGGTGGTGGTGGTGGTAAACATTTTATTCACAAATATTCCAGAGAGTTACTGTGCCCCTTAGTGGCCTTGCCTAGTCCGGGATGCCATTGGAGATCACCGCTGCCCGGGCGCGCGCCACCAAGGAGCGTTGCGCATCCAAGGTAGAGCAGCCGTGCAGGTACTCCTCCCAAGCCTCTCTAGTTGGGATGGGGAAGGGGGATGAGAAAGGGAGTGGAGTGGCAGGACACGAAGCCACAACGTGAAAGGTGTCGGCTAGCACCGAACAAGTCGGACACATGCCAGAAATTTGCGGCATGAAGTGCCGGGCGACCGCCGGACTTAGAAAAGTATTAGTCTGACGGCGATTTAGCAGTCGTTCATCCGCCTTCGCCAGACCTCGTGAGGGGCCAGGGTAAAGTAGGCGCGAAGTGCGACAATAATCCAGGATATCGCGGTAGCGTGTGAGACTCGAGTTTCCAGGATCCGACTCAGGGCATGGAAGGGCAGCGGCCCGGAGGAGAGAAGCGCGGGCAGCGGCATTCGCCACCTCGTTGCCGGGAAGACCTGTGTGGCCTGGAGTCCATAATACTCTCACAGAGGGAGTGATAAAGCGCCAGGAGGCGGCTTGAAGGAGATGAGCCGCCAATGGTGTGATGGAACCCTGGATGTAGCGAGAACAGGCTGAGCGCGAGTCTGTCAAGATAGTGCGAGTGGTGTGGTGGTAAGTGGCCAAAGCGATTGCAACCTCCTCTGCACGAGCTGCACTGTCGGCTCTAAAGGACAGGCCATCGGCGTGGTTGCCTTCTATGATTACAGTGGCCGTGTAGGCAGCAGGAATAATCACTTAGAAATGGTGAGAGTAACCAAAAATTTATTCTGAATGTATACAGTGTACATATGGTAAACATACTGCAAGTTTTGAAAATAATTTCGCATTTCGAGCTTTGTTCTACTGATCGCTTGCTTCTAGATAACAGCTGTATAGAACCGACACTAATAATCTTGAATAACGGTCTTATATTACTAATCGCGCAAAGGCACCACTCACAAACACACAGCCAAAAGTCCTCTCTGGTAGGGCTTATTTGAGCTGTAAGTACACCGAAGGCTCAAAAGGAATTGAGTGAACAGCGAAGTGTGGTGTAAAGGAAATAAACGAACGTCTACGCTTGAACAGGCATTCGACACAACTGTGATTCATATCCACTTTGAACTACCAGTAAGTACATGACCTATTTATTTATTCAACGATGACTGCGCTAGAGCATGAAAGAATGCGATAACTTAGAAACTATTCAAAATATGAGTGTTACAAATCCACTCATTCTTTGCGCGAAACGAGCGGTTCAGGAAAAATTAAAAACGGATGCTTAGCTGGCGCACAACAACGCGATAAAGGAACCTAATAACACACGCGAATGGTGGGAATTTCGCTAAGGGTGAGGATTCAACTAACCAAGTTCAACGCGCACAACAAAGCCCACCACATGGATATTCACAAAGTAAATACGCGAGCCGAAAACAAATATGCCGCGGAAAGTTTGCGAGTTTTCAAAATACATCGACGCTCATCTCCGGATGAATTGTCAAAAGTCAAAGCAATCATGTCCAAAGATGCGCACGGCAGCTGCTTTCTAGCGTCGCCGTAGAACGTCATCCTGTCTCGGCATCCGAGTCCGTTTTTTCCCGATGACTCCCGACTGAATGCCCAAGTGGGGGAACTAACCGCCACCGACTAACAAAGGATAGCCGCGCATCTTCCGTCCCGTCGTCTCCCGCCATACACCCCTGCTTCCCCCCCCCCGATCCTCGTTTTCAAAGACAGTCAAAGCACGGAACCACTGTCGAACCGTCGTGGGCGGAGCAGCCGTAAAGTGACAAGTGTTTTATGACCAGCCGCCACCATGCCACCCCACTGCCGTGAGGAGGGGACGTAAAATTCTTGAGCAAAACATGGCGTCGCACTGCTTCTCCGGCCTCCCGAACGCCGAGAACATTTATTTGAACTGAACACGATTTGTTGTGTGAAGCGCTGAGAGTGCAAACGTAACTGATCCCTGATTTAAAGATTGCGCGAGCGATACCGAAGTCTTGGGAAGCGCATCCCTGTAGTGCAGGCAATGGCAGCTGAAGTGCGCAGGGCCAGTGGAAACACGCTAGACGGAATGCGCACGCTGTCTCTTGCTTAATTATGCCCCGCAACTTGGTTGCAACAGAAATTAAAGGAACACACTACATAATAATTATTTATTGATGTTGCGTCTGAGATATGCGTAATATTTGTTTTTTCATCGAAATGTTCATAAGTATGAGCGCACAAACCAGTGCAAGATGGCTGGGCGTTCAGGAAGTGGTTAAACTTTGGCCGGATGTCTGAATCGGTTGACAGACATACAGACAGGCAGACAGACAGACAGACAGACCACACGTTTTTCAAGTGTTCACGTACTTCGTTGGAATAAACTTATTCTAAACAAAATTTCTGCGTTGAAGTATCCCAAGAAAGACTATCGTCTTTAAAAAAACAAAAAAAGGTGGGTAGGGGGGGGTTCGAGTAACCTATCGAGTCGTATGACTCGTTTTTAGGAGCGAAGCTCCTTAGGCCGGCACCCGTTTGCCGTTGAACATGGAGGAAGGAAAAAGAAAGGAGGGAACATTACGTCACACGAGTGAAGCCCGCTGAGTCGGCCCAACACGTGATGAAAACGTCAGAGCGCGCGGTAGGTCTTAGTACTCTCGGTGGTGTTCTGTTTTTGAACCTCTTGCGTGAGCCGGCTGGTCTGCGCCGAACAAGCGCGCTTTGGTTAAAAGCTACCGGGCGGCATACCCCGAAGTCTCGGCAAGTCTCGTTGCTTGCGTGATCCTGACGCTAAAGGTCACGTGTTGGGCCGACACGGCTGGCTTCAAAACGGGCGCTGGCTGCGTGACGTAATGCTCCCTCCTTTGTATTTTCTTCCTCCGTGCCGTTGAAGCTCCCTGGCACGGTGGCAGCTGTGGCGTCTGACCTTCACGAGGGAGGATAAATGAGCTTTATGAGCGCTGGGACGCGGATAGCGTCTGCACGACGCGTGAAACGCGAGAATACGAACGCATGCGAACAGGAGGCAGATTAGTCTCCCTCTTTCTTCGTTTCTGCGCTCTCCCCTCAAACCGGCGAAAGCGCGTTCCGGCACCGAGCGCAGCAGACGCTCTCCGCGCGCAAACAAGGCGTGTGGCGCAAAAAAAAAAAAAAAAAAAAAAAAAAAAAAAACGACAATACGCACACCATTTGCTCCACGTCCTATAGTGAAGCGTAACGCAATCACGCCTACAACAGTTACTTCTGATACGCACATGATCATGGCACTTCCTTAATGCTAATCGTAAACTTCATTTCAAAGTTAATGGAATAAGACACGCGATTTGGTTACTGGCCTTGGGAACGTGTTTTCGCTGGTAGTATGACCAAAATAGTTATGACCTATCCTTAAAGATATTTGACGCTTCCCTACTACTCTCTGGCGCGATCGACAACAGCATAGACTAACAAATTTAGTCCAGTGTTTTGAAAAATTTTGTCTGGCCAAGCTCAGCCATCCAGACTCAGAATACAAGTATCGGGCAGGAGGATATTACTACCACGGTATCATACCGGCGGAGTCAAGAAGCAAACAGCACACATTTGTAAAAAGAAAAAAAGCCGGCAGATTCCACGCACTGTGGCAATCCATGTAATGCGAAGCAACCAGGAAGGAGCAAATCATGCTTTACATTATTTGCATCTCATGTTTGACATGTTAGGACCTGTCATTTATGATCGTCATACAGTCACATCGCGCAATACCAATTTTGGTGTATATAAAGCTAGCGAACTGGACGCAAGCGCACCATGAGCGTGGCATGCAAATGGCGTTGTAGATGACACGCATGTCAAGATTTTCATGTTGCCACCTGTCACTTATGTTCGTTATACAGTCACGTCAATCAATACCAAATTTGGTGTATATCAAGCTAACGAAACGGCCGCGAGTGCGCCATGAGCGTGGAATGCAAGTCATGTCGCTCATTACATGTCATGATTTCCATATTACCACTTCTCATTTATGTTCGTCATACAGTCATGTCACTGAATACCAAGTTCGGTGCATATCAAGCAAACAAACGGCCACGAGCGCCATGAGCGTGGCATGTAAATCATACTGGTCATGAGAAGTTATTCATGATTTTCATGATATGGCCGGCCATTTATATTTGTCATACAGTCATGTTATGCCATACCAAATATGGTATAAATCCCATTAACGATACGGCCAGGAGAGCACAAAGTCGTAGGCGGCTAGATAGATAGATAGCTAGATAGATACGCTGAAAGTCGCCGAAGTTCGCTAAGAAATGCTTCGCATTTAAAAGAAACTTGTGACTGTTGCGCGATGCCATTTGAGCTTAATCTTTCTGCAATGGGATTTCCACGGTAATTGTCCCCAAGGAGATGCCGCTACATTTCACCGTACAAATTTAAAAAGGATGGGCCAAAAATATAGCCATGGAGGCAAATATTGCCACGCGTGTTATTTTGTTGTGATCAGTTTAAACCCACAAAGACTGGGAGCAATGCTCGGCGCAGATCGCGCCTCTGTGTTCGAGAAGCTTCACGTCTGTAGTAGATCGTTTTTTTAACATTGCGCACAGCATGCGAACACTCAAGATTATTCCAGAGCTTGTGCGACGACCATTGATATGGCTAGAATATTCGACGCGTGATGTATAAAAGTCAGCGCGCTCCAACGATGATCAGTTGATCGACGGCCGACGCTCTGTTCGCCGCTATCAGTGCCAGCGTGTATTGCTGTAATCTTACTTTCCGTTTACCGGTCACAAGTTCGGCCTAATAAACAGTTTCATCTTGACCACGTCGCCTGCTGCCTTCGTCGACGTCACGACCACGTGACAATATGATATTGCGGGAACAAAAGCGAGAATGTGGCTCGCTTTCGCAGTTATTACTTCGGTGTCGCAACATTGATTTCAACGGGTAAATTCTTTTTTTTTCATAATAACTACAGGTAAAAGAGTGATCTAGACGCCTACCGTTTGGCTGTGAGACTTGGTTTTGAAGCGCTATAATTAGGCATTGGGCATTCGCGTGAACTACGTCAAAGTAGTCTTGCGGTGGTGTTCTCGTGGTAACGCCTGTAATTAAAGTGAGCGCTTCTGAGAAGTTGTATTGGAACACGCGCCCAATCATGAAGGGGAAGAAAGATAATCATGCAAACGATTTATAATCGTCAACTGAAGTTGTTTCAAGTTAGTAATTGTTAATGTGGGCCAACCAAGTAGTGTAATAATATCAGAGGACTAGGCAAAGCATAAAACCGCAGAAACGCATGATATTTTCCTCACCTCACCAGAAGTTGTGATTTTACACGAACATAACGCAGAGCTGTGGGCATAATAAAGCGAACAGAGCCATCGCATTTAAGCGAGAAATCATAGCGTCGACTAATCATTCATTGCCTGCTAAGACGTAATTTCTTTGTTTACCCTATAATTGCTGTACGTTTACGGCTATAAAACACCAGCGCCGCAGCCTCTATACTTTTTTGTCCTGCCGTTATAGCGTCCTTTTTTTGCCTTCTAGTGTTAATTAACAAACAAGCTCAAATTCGTACTCCACCATTCAATGACTTGCAGATACCATGCCTATTAAGCCTAGCTGTGTTCAATAATGTGATGTGAATTCTCCGCTTTATATTGTCAATTCTGTTGTCAGGTGTTTCTCTTCAAAGACACGTGAGGAAGGGCTAGGTCGATACACGCGTATTTTGGGCGGAAATAATTGTATAATTCAAAATTTTTGAGAATGTTTCCGAATGAGAAAGAAGAATACATTTTGACTATAACGCGAGAGCGCCAGAGAGCTGGTTTTACTTCACTGAAAGCGTCTCAGTCTTTGGAGCATTCACTGTACCTTTTACAATCCCTTGACAGTGCTGGCCAGTTTCAGTTCTACGGTAGTAACACCTTATGAAGCGGACACTGCGATCCCGAATGGATGCAAAAAGGGTTTTCAGTGTTGTTCACCAATGGCGCAAAATTGGGCACGCCTCCACCACATCAGCTCACAGGATGGTTCTACACATACATAAAATCCTAAGGTGCAATTTTGGTTACCAAACATGTATTTCACAAGTGCGGTCTAGTAAACAGTGCGAGTGATAAGGAAGTCAATATATATGACATTAACGCCAATAAAAAGAATGCCATCAATACGGCAATCAGTTCCATTTCCTGAGCAGAAATTTTCCGACACAGCTGGAGTCCGGAAAGTGCAGTGCAACTTACGCGCGGGCGTTTTTAGTTGCCCAAAATTAACACAAACTTAAGGGAAATGCAATAAAAAAGTTGCAATAAAACTTGCTGCTGGGCGACTTGGTTCATACTTGGTAGGCAATTATGGCTGCGCACGTGTGGCGTAGCCAGAAATTTTGTTCGGGGCAAGGGCTCACATGTCATTGCGCGATATATATATATATATATCAGAGATGCGATATGTCATAGGAATCGGGATAACACGAAAGTGCTACCTGTCTTCACGCAGGTAGTTGAGCGTTTCTTAATGAATGCTACTGCAACAAACAGTAATGTCGCACGAAGAATGGCAAGGAGCCCCTAACCTCGGAAAGCAGCTCGGCAAGCAGCTCGAAAAAGAACGTACGAAAAAAGCATACACAGGACAAGCGCGAACCAACAATTCTCACAACTCAACACTTAAAGCGCTCTCCTCAAACACAGAGGACACACCAAACAAACTCACAAGCATACACAGGATGAGCGCGAACAGCTGTCACAATTGTTACTTCTGTGTAAGCAGCGCGCTCCTATCGCAAACGGGACGGCCGTAGCGAACGAAATGGCCTTCGTGCTCACTGTAACTTCAACGCATCACTTACGGTGAAAAGACAAGAGGTACAAACCGCCCCATCACGAGATAATCGCGCGCGCACGAGTGGCACCGCCTTCGAGAGGCGCGCACGCATCGCAACGCGTGGGGCGACGACCTCTCAAGCGCGCCCTGCGCACTCTTCGCGCCATCTCGCTAGTTATGACAAAAACACGCTCAAGTTGCCGAACTCTGAGTACCTCAAACAGGAAATTGTGTATAAAAATAGATCGCCGTTAGTAAACTTAATAACGTACGTACTGGGGCCGAGTCGGTT
Source organism: Rhipicephalus appendiculatus (assembly GCA_030522465.1). Classification (NCBI taxonomy): domain Eukaryota; kingdom Metazoa; phylum Arthropoda; class Arachnida; order Ixodida; family Ixodidae; genus Rhipicephalus; species Rhipicephalus appendiculatus. Next base: position 22,440 of record JALIZH010023516.1, on the reverse strand, counting down.
CGCGTCGTGCGCTGCGGAGCGAGTGGTCGTAGGTTCAGCGAGGGGTCGCAGGTTCGACTCCCATCAACACATGTTTTTCTTGTAGTTTTTGCAGTGCCATCTCTTAGTGTATATTTTACAACGTCATGTCCTTGACAGTAATACGTCAGTGGAGGCGTGCTGGATTTCGGCATAAACACTTTCGTGTTAAAAAAGGTTATGACTTATATTCCCAGGCTGCGTTTGTCGCTTTGCAATAGGGAGAGTCAAAAAGAAGAGAATCATGACAAGTGCGACGAAGCTCTGTGTATGGTATGGGTGAGTAACCGTACGTTACCGGAGCGTTGCTTCATATAATGTACATTGAGTGACATTAAGTGACATAAAGAGTCAACGACAAAGCTAGGTCCTAAGGTCCATAATGTGTACGTCGAAGTCACCCACTAGTATAAAGGGTTTGTGGTTGTAGGTGTTTTATATTGTTCCGTCGCAATTATCACTGAGATTAGTCTGTTTTGAAACCTTTTTTTTGTGTGTTTCACATCCACGCATTTCCCCGTGACAACCAACGGACACCTGTGGATGGACAAGCTTCTGCTCTAAGCTGCTTCCCCATAATAACAGCAACATTGTATTTAATTCTGGTGGACGTTTAAGAGACACCACGCGGCGCCATTCAGTATATCCACTCAGGGCACTTCTGTTATTGCTGTGATACGAGTCCTGCATAGCAGCTTTAAGTACATTGAATAAGTTGATAAATAGTCATTCACACTGAGCAGATCGAGCTCGATACAAACGTTCACTTTGCAAGTGACAAAGATAATTCTGAAAAAGTTCACGCTTACCCTTTTCTGCAATCTGAAGGAGTTTACCAGCATTGTGCACAAATAAAGCAATCCATACTTCTCTAGAAACAAGACAATCAACAGCTTTTAAAGTGGACAGAATATTTTAAAACAAAGGGACAATACGATGTCAAAATAAATTATTGTTGGAAGTTTTTTGTTCGAGGCTGAGTCGGTATGTGTCATCTGAGAAAAATGGACAATGAACTGAACTTTACCACTTTTTTATGTCTCTTTGTCATGTTTGGTGTTTTGTCATTTACTGCGCTGCTCCGCAATGAATCCCCGTTCAAATTTTTTTCTTAAAATAGCTGAGTATGTGACGTATACCTGGCGCCAATGCGCAGCAGCCACACCATATTTCTTCATTTAAATTGACGTTATTTACTTGTTATTTGTATTCATCTGTATATCCTTGATAAAAAAGGAGAAGCGAAAGCCGCAGTAGAAAAGTGGCATATTTTATGCGATTTATAAGACGCAGTAGCCCACAATAAGTTCTTGCATATAGTTCATGACGTTAACAATCTTATAGTTTATGTAGTCTTTTCTACCAGTTTCATTAGAACGTACATTTTAAATATCGTAAATCTACGCTTTTAAATCTGCCTTCATTTGTACCACAAAGCCATGTGCCAAATGTTCCGTTTTTTCTTGGATATACAAAATATCTGAGCTCTCATTATGTTGTATCAGCACCGCCAACGTCTAAGAAAAGGGACAACAGCCGCCTCGTAAAAAAAAAAAGAAAAAGGTTGCCTGTTGTTTCAGGTAACGAGCGTCTATCATAGAGAAATATACTTTGGTAAAGAGTGGCCACTCGAGCCCTTTCGCAGCCGAGCAAGGAAAGGTGTGAACACCCTCCAGATGGCGCACCTATGCTTTCTTCCACTAATTAGTCAGCACTTGTAATAACCGCCTCAGGAGGTGCATCGCAACGTAAGATTAGTATTAAAGTTTTTTGAATGGGAAAATCCTCCATGTCGGCTCTACATCGTGTCCTGCTGAGGACGTTCAATGTGGTACCGCAAAAATCACTACAGACTGAATAGGAAGTGTCGTCTTTTTACATTGATTTTGCACTGTGGATACAACACATTCATTTGGTTTAGATGTACATGTATTCCCTGTGTGGGTGTGTAGCCTAGTGGCAAAGACACTGGCTTTCGGAGCACGAAGCACTGGGTTCAAATCCCAGCATCGGGAAGAACAATTTTTTCTTGCGTTATTTATTTATGCAGAAGACATTATCGGTCTGACCAGCCGCTCGTGGTGCTGAAAGCAGCGCAGTTGCTCGGCCGCAGGGCGCCCTACGGGAGCATCCGATGTTTATGTATGTATGTTTCTCTATGCGTCTAGTGTCAAGTGTCTTCGCGTTTTGAAGTACGTCAAGGAACCGCGACAACTCCGCGACAACTGGATTCTTAGCAGCTGATTTCTGTTGTGCAAGACATACTAGTTGCAGTGTGTGGGCGTTAACATTGGCTTCCCATGCGAAAGAATTGGTGAGCATTGACGCCGCACATGACTCACGAAAACCCAAGTGCCTCCAACAAACACTTGGAAGACACAGCCGAAAACAATGACGATTCAACAGCACATGTCCGCAGAGCGCTGTGTGTGCATTTCTTGTATCATTACCCGAATATTGGCCTTCGGACCCCTACTATGTGTCGCTCACGTGAAAAGCCATGTTCGCCATTGCACGAGTCACGCCTTATAGTCGGACATGAAATCACATCGTATAATCACTACCACCAGAAATTACTGCTGAGCTTCGTGATTCGAGCAACAGGCGATGGCGAACGCAGCTCATGCCATGGATGTTCGACATTGTGACGATTCGAGCTTCATCTCGAATCGTCACAATGTCGAACATCCATGGCATGAGCTGCGTTCGCCATCGCCTGCTTGTTATGGGTCACCAAAACCAGCCTTTTTACGAGACGCTCCGAGACGCCACTCGTCCACTCCCGCAAGTCGGGAAAATTGCGTTCAGCAACCTCCTGAGGTGAGTTCGCTGAAACTGACTGCACAGAAGATCCTCCATTACAACGACATTGACGACAGAAAAGAGACGCACGGACGTAGTCAAGTGCGGTACCAAGCGTGGTAACGTGTAACGTTGCTGTAACCTTGGATGACGAAGAAGTAACGGCGCTAATCGATACTGGCGAGGACACTGCAAGCTGAACAAACTTTGTAGCCAGTAGAGTGAGTCGGAGATTCGCATAGCAGGAGGCCGTCTCATAAATCCTGCGGGAAGATATACAGCGCGATTACGCCTTCGCGGGTTTTCGTATCTGGCAGATTTTATTATTTTGCCGAGTTTCCTCGAATGACCCAGTTCTCGGAATTGACTTCCCCATGGCAAACGGAGCCGTATTAACTTGCAAGAGTCGCAGGAAGCGTTTTCCACGGCTTTCGCCCTAACGAGCTGCACTCAGGACAGTTATATCAATGCCTTGAGGGTTTTCGACGTCGTCATGTTACCGCTCAAGAGTCGCGTACTAACCGTGGTAACCTACGACGTATTGGACGATTATGAAGGCATTGTCGAGCCAAATATTCCTCTTTTGTTAAAAAAGAATATCTGCGTAGCCCGAGGCCTTGTTCGGGTAAAGAATAAAGGTCGCATGTTCAGCTGACCAACATTAGTAATGAATTTCAGCGTGTCCCCTCACAGCCCCGCTGTCGCCTTCCTCAGCCACATCGGCGACTTCTCCGACACTGCCACGTCGGAGGTGATATAACCAGAGATCGAACTAGTGGAGGAATAACTGACCAGCGCAAAAGAACAACTGTCAGAGTGAAGACAAAATGCAGGACGGAGTGCAACAGACCGGATTACCGCTCCGTCCTGTCGGTTGTCTTTACCTTATCCGTTGTTTTCTTGCGCTAATTAGTTCTGCCTGCAGTTCATACGCACCAACTTGCCCAACTCGCTTCTCTAATACGGATGAAAACACTTGTGCTAACTTATCCAGTAGCATTCCACGTTAATGCTGACTAGTCCTATCTGCAAAAGGAGTGGCTTTTAAGCCTTTTGAGCGAATTCTCGGGTGGATTCTCCTCAGTATCGAAAGCTCGCGCATTCAAGTCACGGTGCTGGCAAATCAATGTTGACGAGGGCGAGTATGAGGAAACCGCGTTCGTCACTCCCGACGGGCTGTAGGAAATTGGAAGTACTACCTTTCCGTCTGATTTCCGCTTCCCGCCCCATTTCAATGTATGATGGACATTGTGCTCGCTGGACTAAAGTCGCAGAGGTGTGCTGTATAGTTGGACGACGTTGTTGTGTTCTGAAGTACGTTCGACGAACATATCACACGGCTAAAAAGCTTACTCTCAGTAGTACGCAAGAGAAATCTCACTATCAAGCCCGTAAATTGCTCCTTTGGCAACCAGAAACTGAAGTTTTGAGGTCACGTGGTGAGCCCTGGCCGTCCTACACTAGACCCAGACAAAATAGCTGCCGTTGTTGAGTCTCCTCGTCCGGAAGATAAGAAGGCAGTTCAGTGGTTTCTTGGTGTCGGCGTCTACTACCGTCGTTTCGGTGAATGCTTCTCCGAAATTGCCGAACCTCTTACGAAATTAACGTTACAAGATATATCCTTGTGTGGACGGATGAGCAACAACAGGCATTCGTCGAGTTACGGAAGCGACTTCAAACAGCTCAAGCGCTGTCAAATTTTAACGTCACTGCGGAAAGGGAGGTTCTCACGGACGCCAGCAACCTAGGACTCGGGGCCAATCTAGTTCAATGGCAGGATGGCGCAGAACGTATGACCCCTTACGCGAGCCGCCGTCTTACAAAGCCGATGTTATCTTCTCCACCACCGAAAAAGAGAGCTTAGGAGTCGCTTGGGCCGACCCTATGCATGCGGTCGGCCATTTCGAGCGGTCTGTAACCACTGTTCACTTTTGTTGGCTTCCCAAACTCCGAGACCACTCCGGCCGCCTGGCTCGTTGGAGCCTTCGTCTTGAAGAGTACTATATAACTGTCGTCTATCGATCAGGACATAAACATACGTTTCCGACTGCCTATCGTGTGATCCTATTCCCTTGACATCATCCGACATGCAACAAGGTTTGCCGTTTCTTCCCTTCGTCGACGTAGTGCGTATGGCTGAACATCAACGTGAGGACAGTGAGCTGCTCCCTGTCATCTGTTATCTCCAGGGAGGCTCACGTTGTTTGTCCCACGCCCGCTCTAACGAGGACTGACATTGTATTGCCCCCCGGAACAATGTTGTCTAGAAGAAAAATTTCGACAACAGCCATAAATATTTTTCCCCGTCGTTCCAACGGCACTACGTCATGAATTTTCCCAGGCTTGTCACATGACCCTCTGCTGGTTACACATACTTTCCGGGGACATTAGAGCACATACGCGGAAAATACTTCTGGGAACAGCTATATACGTCAGTTCAGCGCCATTTGACAACTGCCGTGACTGCCAGAGGCGTAAAGTTCCACCCACCAAGCCTGTCGGTTTTCTGCAGCATTCGAACCCCGCCTACAATGCCGTTCCAGCAAGTGGGAATAGATCTGCTCGGTCTGCTCCGTACGTCATCCTCACTAAACAAATGGATAATCGTCACAACCGACTATGTAAGTCGCTATGCGCACACAAATGCTGTGCCCAGGGGAACTGTTGCCGAAGTCGCCAGGTACTTCGTCCACGGCATCATGTTGCATCCCGGTCCACCTGCTTTTGTGATCGTGAATCCGGGTGCAGCGTTTACTGCGGAGTTATTGCAACAGGTCGCCAAGCTAACGCACATCAACCAGGGGAAGACCTCGGACAATCACCCCTAAACCAACGGTTTCAGGGAGCAATGACACACAGCAATGGGCGACATCCTATATTTGTATGTTGACTTGGAGCACAAACATGGGATGGAATAATACAGCTGTGCAAGACCCCACCGAGCTTAAATCATTCAACCATTTTTACGGACGTCGCATCAGAACACCATTTGACGCCATGCTCCCAGTAGAACAAAACAGAAGCAGAAATGACAGCGTTGACAACTTCACTAAAAAGCCGATCAAGCCCACCAGTTTGCAGGGGACCGAATTCACGCGCAGCAGGATATTGATATGTGCCGACGGAACGTTCATTTCTAACAGGGTGACTACTTATGAGTGTGGACCCCTATCCGACACTGTGGTCTCTCTGAGACGTTGCGACGACGCTATTTTAGCCCTTACGAAGCTATGTACTGCCTCAGTTATCTGAATTACGAGGTGGTGCCCCAAAACTCTGATCCGAGTTTGAGCCGCCGACGCACACCTGCCCAGATTGTAAACGTAGTACGGTAGAAGCCGTACCACGCCTGCTAGTGATAAGCAACACTTCGCAACTCCTTGGTATCATGTGCTAAGTTACCATTCATTATTTTTTTCTTTACTCAACCAACTTTCTCCACACTTCTCTCCTCTTGTACCTAAACCAGTCAACCGGGACGGTAACTCTTGAGAGGGGGTAATGGGCGCGACGTAGGCTGGTAACTGCAGTGAGCAGCCCCTTGAAAGAAAACAGCGTAGTTGTTTTTTAGAGAAAACGCCGTTGTTTTGTATATTCGCCCTGTGTCTTCTAACATCTAACTGTGAGCCTGATGACCATTGCAGATGGTTAGCACATCGCACGTTCACTATGGGAGCACAACTTAACATCTTCAACAACACGTCCATTCATTGCACCTAGAACGAGCAGGTCTCTCACACAACTCACTGACTGAATTTTCGCTGAGGGCTCATTCTGAGACATGCTGAGTAAAATTCATTTAGGCGATGTACCTCAGAATCACATATGTCGTGCTCAAGCCAGTTTACGAATACTCCAACAAGCAATATTAGTAGTCCGCGAGACACAGCTGCACCTATATCTACCGATGTTCCTCACAGCCGGGCTCTTCGAGCTACAGACTCAGCTGAAATTTTTTCTTAGCCGGGCGCACTCAGGCGGACTCAAGAGTAGTATGAAACACACTTAGACTGATTTAGTCACCGTATAAGCGAGCTTACCGACCCAAGACCTGTACATGTAGTCAATGATTGTTCGCAGTGCGACCACGAACGCGGGAACTCAGCTTTTCATCGACGAGTTGCTAGTGAACGAAGGTTACCTGGCATTTGGATGCACTGGATATCAACCAAGTCATGAACAGTGCCAAGAAAATATTGCTGAGCACAGCCCCTTCTTCAAGGATTTGAGCATTTCGTTTAATAGCTAAAACGTGACTTCTTAGGCGATGTTCCTCTTGATCACTCTTGCTACAGCCTGATTCATGTTTCTGCCGGCCTGTATTCTTGCTGAAAGGAGTACAAGATAAATGGTAGTAACACAGACTAGCCTTTCTGGGCTTCTTTTTTTCTTTGAAAATTCTGGAATTCACTCCCGTTGTGAAAATATCAGTGATAAATACGTGATTTTCTCGCCGTCTCAATGCGTGAATTACGACAGTGGAGACCATCGATGTTGATTAATATAGGTATCGGTGGTGTGTTCAGCTTTTATATTTTTATCCCGTTGGTGTGATTGTATGGAATATGCAGACTAATGAATGGAATGTACGTACTTGGGGTGCAATTCATAATATTGCTGAAAAAAGAAATAGGTTGAGTAATGTTGGCTGCACATAACAGATTAAATCTTATAACAGCGTTCGAAGTTCTTAAAGCAGAATAAAAAAAAGTGCATCAGAATGACAATAAGTTAATACGCTGCGTGGGAAAGACAATAAGTTCATAGAACGGCTAACTTCCACATTGAATGTAGGTCTGGTAATAACACCTGATATCAAGCAAACGAGATTCCACATGTTGTGCATATAATATTGTTACGGGGTTTGTAAGAGAGGTTTATTTGCAATGAGCTGGATGGCGAGTATCAGCCAATACTGCACGTCGTTTTTCACTTCTTTCTTTATGCCTCCGTTGTTGTTGTCGCTGCTGCTACTTTACTATGGATTAGACCCACTAACATCGCTCCTCTTGCAGACGAAGCCCTCCGGGCGAGAAGTTAGTTAGGGCGTCGCGGAGTTAAATGCTTCAGGCGTGCTATATGTGTGACTTCGGTCTTGGATGATCCTCTTCCAGCGGCAGTGAGGCGTGCAATCCTATATTTCAGCTTACTAAGACGCTCTATCAGAACGAACGGTCCAACATAGTCAGCGAGCAGTTTTTGACACAGCACGCGTTTCCGTACCGGGAGTCCATAACCACACTAGGTCACCAAGATTGTAGGTGACCTGACGGTGTCGACTGTCATACCGGGATTTATAGTGCTCCTGCGAAGCCAGAGTGCACAGTCGGGTGAGGCGCCGAGCCTCCTCCACCCGGCACAGCCTTTCTGCGATACAAGCGTCGTTGTGACTACAGAAAGCAAATGGTAGTGTCTAAACTGTATCTCGGTGGACGAGCGTAAGGAAGAAAAAAACGGGCTATATCCAGTGGTCTCATCCTACGCGGTATTATATTCACGGGCAATGCAACGTGCCCTTAAAACACCATGGTTTAAAGGAAGCGGCGCTGGAACTTCTTATCGGCTTATCCGCTTCAACACCGTTCCTGCTCGCTATCGCTCGTTATGAAACGTAGCTGTTCGTGAGCCTGATGCCCGCATGTGACGTGAGGATAAGATAGCGGATTGCCGCATACGCCCCCCCAGACAGTCTGGCACTCGCCGTTCGGCCACGCGGTCGGCCGCCGCCGTCGAGTGATTTCTTTAATTACTGTTAGGGCACAAGTTCGCCCAATAAATTCTCCTTAAGTTTGTTACCGACGTGGTCTCGGTTGTGTCTTTCTCGGCGCCCTCCAGCTCTCTGTCACCTACGTGACAATATGTGTACGTGACGAACGGCAGCCCTTCGTCCTAGTTTTTTTTGTTCCGAGCTAACGTACAGGCGTGAGCAAAAGTGTGCAGACCACGGGATCGCGTGGCCGAATGCATCGACGCGCCATCTAGCGTCGTGACGCCTGCTGCGGTGCGCATGCGCGTCCCGTCGTATCAGTTGGCCTCTCATGCCAATCTGTCTGACGCGGTTACGGCACTCGTAGCCAAAACGACAACTGGGTGTCGCTTTCTTTGCTCCACAGAATCTGTGCCGTTCCTTTACGTAGCGGCTGCGACGGGGCCGGTTCAAGCGCCGGGCTCGCGTCGTCTTTTACACCAGTTGATTAGCCGAACTAAGCATAGCTAGCATCGCACAACCTGATGAAGCCAAGCACACAAAATAAAGTTTTCTCAGCCCAGCTTGCCTTTGTCGCTTTAAGCCAAGTTAAACAAAATAAGCCTAGTTAAGTCAAAGTGTAGCCGAAACTAATCAAACATAGTTGAGCACGGTATCACCAAATAAAGTCAGGCGTAAGTAGGTTTATTTAAGCCTAGTCCAGCTTGCTGTTTTCATGTTAAGCGAAGTTAACCTTAGATGAGCCGAGATGAGTCGAGGTACAAATCTAATTTAGCATAGTTGATCATGCTATCTCTTAATTTAGCCGAGCGAAATTAGCCTAAACAAGGAAAACCTAACCACGGCCAATTAATCCAAGTTCACTTCCCCATGAACCCAGAGAAGCCAAGCCCAAGAAGATACTAATTACTCCTTATCGACACGAAGCTAATTAAGCTCATTTACATCTAATAAGTGTCAGTTAAGGCGAATACTAATTATGCCTGATTAATTAACCCTGAGAATCAACGATACAGACCATAGATACTGAAGTTTCACACGACATAAGTACGCTAATTATGCATGACTAAGCTAATTACGCAGCGCCAAGGTAAGTATAGATAAATCTGATTAAGCGTGGTTGATCATGGTATCATAAAACTAATCGGAATCATAATTAGGTCTCATTAAGCATTATCTCATTAAAAAAACCAATTAAAGTAATTGAAATCGAATTCTCATGAGCTCACAGAATCCAAGCTCAGGAATATACTAATTACCCCTGAACGAGTCGAGTCTCATTAAGCTAAATAAAATGTAATTAGCGTTAACACAAATTATAATTATTAGTGATTAATGTGTGTGACATCGAAGCCCACCCGAGGTACTCTATTTTGTGAGCTTGGCTTCATCAGGTTATGCGATGCTAGCTATGCTTACTTCGGCTAATCAACCGGTGTAGAAAACAACGCTAGCCCGGCGCTTTAACCGGCTACGTCGCAGCCGCTACGTAAAAGAACGGCACAGATTATATGGAGCAAAGAAAGCGAAGCACGGTTGTCGTTTTGGCTACGAGCTCCGTAACCGCGTCATACAGAGCGGCATGAGAGGCAAGCTGATACGACGGGACGCGCATGCGCACCGCAGCAGGCGTCACGTCACTAGATGTCGCGTCGATGCATTCGGCCACGCGATCCCGTGGTCTGCACACTTTTGCTCACGCCTGTACATGGATATTAAGTTCACCAGGCTTCTATTCGTACGCTCAGTCACGCCATTGGTCTGAGGGTGATAGGGGCGTCGAATGTCGCAGGTTTGAGGCATACAGACGTAGGAGTTCTTCAACAATGTCAGCTGTTAACTGACGTCCACGATCACTAATGATCACGCCAGGAGGACCATGACGAAGTATTATCGAATGCAGTACAAATTGTGATACTTTGGTTGCAGTTGCAGAGAATAGCGCCGCCGTCTCACAGAACCGAGTCAGGTAGTCGGCGCATACTATAATCCAACGGTTGCCTTTGGATGAATGTGGGAACCGTCCTATCAAGTCGATGCCTAACTGTTCAAAAGGTGAGCTGGGTGGCACCACGGGCTTTAAGGAACCGCCTAGGTCTCTTGTGGCTTGGGCACTCGGCGCAGCTGGCTACGTACGTCTCCGTGGTGTTGTGCATTTGAGGCCAGTAAAATCTTTCTTTGGCACGATGGAGTGTCCGCGTGGATCCTAGGTGAGCTGAAGTAGGGTCATCGTGCACGACGCGCAACACAGAAGATCCACGGGCTTCTGGCACCACGAGAAGCAACTGTGCACCTGTCTCGGAGAAATTCTTCTTATACAGCAACCCACCTCGAACACAAAAATGGCACGCTGTTGACCCTTTCGCGGCAGAGAAAACTGGCTCTAAACTCGAATCTTCACGCTGTTCTTTTGCGAAGGCAGCGAAACCTGGGAAATCCCGATGTACGGTAGCAATTAAATGGTCGAAACTGTCAGCGTCAAATTCCGTTCCACGAAGAGGCATTCTGGAAAGGCAATCGGAATCAGCGTGCATTCGCCCGCTCTTGTAGGAGACAGTGAAGCTGTACTCTTGCAGACGTAATGCCCATCGTGCAAGGCGTCCCGATGGATCACGAAGTCTCTTAGTATCGAAGCTTAGGCGTGTTGGTTAGACATCGCAGGGAACACAGCGCAAAAGAAGACGGGGACAAGGAAGGGCGACGTGTGTGCGTCGCCCTTCCTTGTCCCCGTCTTCTTTTGCGCTGTGTTCCTTGGGATCACGAAGGATGACGAGCCAGCATAGAGAGGGTGACGGTTGGTGACGGGTGTGAACTCACGCCCATACAGGCACGACTGAAACCGTTGCACGGCGAAAATAACAGCGAGACATTCCTGTTCAGTCACCGTGTAGTTACGTTCGGGTTTGCTCAACGACCGACTTGCATATGCGATGAGACGTTCTTTGTTTTTGTCTATGCGCTGAAAAAGAACAGCGCCAAGACCTACACCACTCGCATCTGTGTGGAGCTCTGTTGGCGCTGAGGGATTGAGGAGTCGTAGAATTGGCTGCGACGTCAGCAGGAACTTCAGTTCTCGAAAGGAAGCAGAACACTCCGGCGACCACTCGAAATTGGGTGTTCTTGTGCAGGAGGTTTGTAAAAGGATAAGCCACATCAGCAAAGCAAAGAAGGAATCGCCTAAAGTAGGAGCATAGCCCCAAAAAGCTACGAAGTTCTTTGATAGACTGAGGTGGTTCAAATTCTTAAAAGAGGCTCCGTTTTTTGTAGAGTCGGGTCTCACGCCGTCTTTGCCCACGAGATGCGCCGACACCAAAACTTGGCGTTCACCGAAATGACAATTTTTGGAGTTAAGCACAAGACAAGCCTTCCGTATGCAGCTGAGAACAGTGTCGAGACGCGCGTTGTGCTCGCCAAAGGTGCGACTAAATATGACAAACATCGTCGATGTATCACATGCATATCTCCCAATTTAAACGTCGTAGAATGGTGTCCATGAAGCGCTCGAAGGTGGCGGGCGCGTTACACAAGCCGAATGGGATAACGTTAAATTCGAAATTCAATCGGGCGTTACGAACGCTGTTTTTTCTTTGTCTTCGTCATGCTTCGGGATTCGCCAGTAGCCGGACCTCAGGTCAACAGAAGAAAAATAAGCAGCCGAATGAAGACAGTCTAAAGCATCGTCTATACGCAGCAATGGGTAGACATGTTTCTTAGTAATGCTGTTCAGCCGCCGGTAATATACACAAAATCGCCAACTGTCATCTTTCGTTTTGACGAGAATGACAGGTGCTGCACAAGGGCTCGCGGACTCCTGAATTACTTCTTTCTGCAGCATTTCAACTTTCTCGCCAATTGTCTTACGTTCCTCGGGTGACACGCGGTATGGTTTCGGTCGTATATGGTGGGCTGACCCTGTATTTATACGATGGCGGACTCGAGACGTCAAAATAGGGGGAGTCTTATAATTTTGCTAAAAGTCGAACACCTGCGTGTGCTTCGATAAAACACCCAGTAACGTGTGGCGCTCGGTCGTGCTGCGTGACTTGCTTACCATCCGAAGTAGCTTTGAGTACGAAAGGCAGGAATGGAGGCACTCGTCTGCAGCAGCCTCGAGTAAAGCCTGGAAAGTCGGTGTTTCATCTTATAATTGCGCAAGCTTCATGCCACACGGTAGAAGTATGGGCTGGGCCGTGTAATTCATCGTCCATAACTGGGAACGCTCTTCAACGACCAATGCGGCTCCGAAACATTCTTCTTTAGACAGGCCGAGTGAAGGGGTTCCGCTGCGGCATCAAATGTTGTAGGAGCAGTGCCAGAACAAATGACCGGGACGCAGATGCTACTATGTGCGGGCACGACGACATCCTCAGCGACACGAAAGACACTCTCATGGCGGCGTGGCAAGCTCTTCACGAGTCCGGTCATAACTTCGTCGCGTACCGACAGCTCCCCACTTCGGCGGTCAACATTGCACCCCACTCCTGCAAGAAATCTATGCCTAAAATAACATCGTACGTAGATCGAGGAATAAGGGCGAATTCGGAACAGAATACTTTGCCACACAAAGAAACGTCAGCAGTGCAAACACCAACCCGGCACAACGTGTCACCACTAACGATAGAAAACGTCGATGTATTGTTCGACTGAAACATAACTTTTTGTCCGAGTAGAGCTTTAAAACTAAGGCTCATCACCGAAATCGTTGCCCCAGTATCCACAAGAGCCATAATAGGCACACCATCCACACACACATGAACATTGTTTTTCAGCATGAAGGCTGTCGGAGGTATATTGTTAGGTGGAAATACAAGCAACGAGTCAGTAGTAAACCACAGCACAGCTCACACAACAATGCCAACGTCTTCACTTCTCTCCCAGACGCATTTAAGGGTATATCCCACTATGCCCTGTCACCGTCAGTCAAAACCACATAACACAACCCCCCGGAAGCGAAAACGCCAACCCGGTGCATCTATGGGGCCACAGCAGAAGGAGGGTGGTAGCGGGAGAAGGGCTCCGATGGAAGAAGGGCTCCGATGGGAATGTCGATGGGCTGAAGATACCCGGCAGGAAGTCCCAACGGCTTCTTGCGGCGCTGGCAAACTTCGCAGGCGTTGACATAACGGCGTACAGAGCGCGCAAGGCCAGGCCAGTAGAATCATAATAATAATTAATAATAATATCTGGGGTTTAACGTCCCAAAACCACGATATGATTATGAGAGACGCCGTAGTGGAGGGCTCCGGAAATTTTGACCATCTGGTGTTCTTTAACGTGCACTGACATCGCACAGTACACGGGCCTCTACCATTTCGCCTCCATCGAAATGCGACCGCCGCGGCCGGGATCGAACCCGCGACCTTCGGGTCAGCAGCCGAGCACCCTAGCCACTGATCCACCGCGGCGGACGGCCAGTAGAATCAATGGCGCACACGGTCATATGTGCGAGAGACACCAAGGTGACCCGCGGCTGGTGCGTCTTGGAGCTCGCGGAGTACTGTGGAGTGCAGGTTCTTTGGTATGACCAAAGCGCGTGCACTCCACAGTACTCCGCGAGCTTTCCCTCACCCAGCTACTTCATCTCGTAGCCGAGATGAAGAAGCGGGGTGAAGAAAGGATGCAGTCAACGGAGTCAGTTCTCGCAGAGTCCCCGCCGTTCACAGGGTAGCGTGACAGGAAATCCGCATCTCTGTGCAGTCTTCCAGACTTATACACTACAGTGTAGGAATACTCTTGGAGGCGAAGTGCCCAGCGAGCGAGACGACCTGTGGGATCTTTCAGGGAGGGAAGCCTTAGCAAAGGGACATGGTGGGGGGATGGAGAACAGTAAATGGTCGGCCGTATTAGTAAGGGTGAAATTTCGCGACTGCCCACACCAGAGAGAGGCATTCGCGCTCCGTGACTGAACAATTCCGCTTCGAGGTGGACAGCAGCCTGCTTGCATAAGCTATCGCTCGATTCTGCCCACGTTGTCGCTGAACCAACACAGTGCATATTCCGTGACCACTGGCATCGGTGCGGACTTCGGTTGGTGCTGAAGGGCCGAAGTGGGCCAGAACAGGAGAAGACGTGAGCAAAGTGGCAAGCTTGGAGAAAGCTGCTGCTTGCGAGGGACCGCAGTTAAAGGTCGCGTCTTTGTTTTAGTAAATCAGATAGGGGCCCAGCAATTTCCGCAAAGTTCTTGATGAACCGCCGAAAGTAGGAGCAGAGCCCCACAAAGCTGCGGACATCTTTGGCGGTTTTCGGCACAGGAAAGACCTTCACAGCTCGAACTTTTTTGGGATCAGGCTGTACGATATGCCCAAGTATTGTAATGCGGCGGCGGCAGAACCGGCACTTGGATGAGTTCAGTTGAAGTCCGGCGAGACGGAATACTTCAAGAATTGTTCACAGTCTGTTAAGGCGTGCTTCGAAAGTGGGAGAAAACACAATTACGTCGTCTAAATAACAGACACGTAGACTACTTGAATCCGTGAAGCAGGGAGTCCATCATTCGTTCGAATGTGGCGGGGGGCATTACATAAGCCAAAAGGCGTGACCTTGAATTGGTAAAGGCCATCAGGTGTTACAAAGGCCGTCTTCTCTCGCTACATGGGGTCCACAGCAACCTGCCAATAACCAGAACGAAGGTCGATGGAAGAGAAATATGCGGCACCATGCAGACAATCAAGGGCGTCATCAATTCGCGGCAGAGGGTAGGCGTCTTTCTTTGTGATGTTGTTGAGGTGGTGATAGTCCACACAAAAGCACCACGATCCGTTCTTCTTTTTAACTAAAACTACTGGGGACGCCCAAGGACTGGATGATGGCTCAATAATGTCCTTCGCTAGCATTTTGTTCACCTCCTTCTGGTTGACATTCTGCTCAGTAGCAGACACTCTGTAGGGACGGCGGTGAACAGGGTTGGCATCACCTGTGTGTATGCAATGCTGGACAACGGACGTCTGCCCTAAAGGTCGGTCACCGAAATGGAAAATGTCCTATTAGGTCCCAACAATGCGCTGGAGGGCTTGAGCTTGCTCAGACGGAAGATCAGCTGCGATCATGTCTACCATCTGACGAATACCCGAATTCGTTGTCGGTGGTGTGCGCAGCGTAGGAGCAAGTGTATCTAAGGCGAGAGCTTCGATTTGTAAATCGAGCAGCGGACAAGGTGGGCTACAGAAACGGCCTTGTGGAAGCACTTGATCCGTGAAGCCGAAATTTACCAGTGGTAGGTAGGTTCTGTTAGCGGTGATGCTGAGGACCGTGCAGAAAACCACAACACTATGCACAAGGAGTACGCCGGTGAGAGGCGTAGCGTAATAATCACCGTCTGGCGCAGCTGGTGAGCATAAGAAACTGACGTAGGTCACAGTTTCGGAGGGCAGGTGAACAAAGTCGCTGCAGTGTAATCGGCACGGAGGTTGGTGCGGGTGGTCACTGAGTTGTGGCAGTACAAGACAGAGCACACCGGCAGAGCAATCAATGAAAGCAAAATTGGCGGCAAGAAAATCTAGGCCAAGTATGAGGCCCTGGGGACATGTTGCAAGGACTGTAAAAATAACGACCACTTGATGACCGGCTACGGTAAGTTGAGCTGTACACATACCGATGAGAGGCACTGTTCCGCCATCCGCGACTTGCACAACACTGGTCAAGAGGGGCGTCAGGATCTTCATGCGACGACGAAAATCCGCACTCCTAACAGAGACGTGAACGCCCGTATCAATCAAAGCTTGAACAAAGGTGCCATCAACATGTACTGCAAGTGTGTTCTGGTTTAGACGTAAGGGCAACAGAGCATTTTTGGGTAAGGTCGACAGTGCAGCTTCACCTCCAGAAGCTGCGCAGCCTCGTCTTCCGGGGACATACGGCGGCTAAATGATGGCGAGGGAGAGTGGCGACACGTGGGTGAACGAGAAGGACGGCCTTGGTGCGGCGTAGAAGGGAAAGTGCGGCCGCAGTCCTCAGGGGTGGTGAATGCTTAAGACTCAGGGCGGGTGGGATAACGGTGGTTCATTGTACGGTATGGGCAACTGTAAGTGAGGTACGGACTGGAAGGCCTAGAGGGCCACTGGTTGCGACAGCAACGAGCGACGTGGCCCGCGCGACCGCAGCGGAAGAAGATTGGCTTATCATCAGCTGTTGGCCATTCAGACGGGTTCCTGGTCCGAAGAGAGTACGGACAGCGGCGTGTCGTGCCTACAGAAGCTATTGAGGCATCAGTATTATTCATGGCGCATACAGTGGAGAAGAGACCCAGGTTAGCGAATTCCTGGCGGACAACAGCCTGGATCAAGGAGAGAGCTGGCGCCGAGGTGTCGGACAACATCGGTTTGTTGGCAGCCGGGCACGCGGCCTCGAGTTCACGTCGGACGATGCGCGTCACGTCTTCAGTTGTGGACGGCTGAAAAAGGGGTGCCTTCGCAAGACGACGTCGCAACGTTGTTGGGTAGTCGCTGGAAGTGGTGCGAAATGCGCCGACTCTTCGCTTGCTCGAGGCGGCGGTGATTCCTTGATTACGGCGTCGATGGTCGTTACGTTGGTAAAGACGAGCAGGTTGAAAGCATCGTCGGCGATACCTTTCAAAATGTGCGAGATCTTGTCAGCCACAGACATGTTGTGATCGGCAATATGACAAAAGGCGAGCACGTCTTGAATATAGGTCAAGTAGGGCTTGGTTGACGTCTAGGCACGTACGGCCAATTGTTTCCGGGCAGTAAGCTGTGGACCATATAGGTTGTCGAAAAGGTCGCGGAGTTGTTGTTTAAGCATGCCCCAGCTTGAAACTTAGTGCTCGTGGGCCTCAAACCAGACGCGATGAGTCTTGTCGAGATAGAAGGTGACATTCGCCAGCAGAACGGTTGGATCGCAGCCATATTGCTTGCTGACGCGCTCGTACATACTGAGTCACTTGTCCACATCAACGTTGTTCTCTCCACTGAAGGTACCGGGATCACGAGGTTGCGTTAAGGTGACGTACTGGGTTGCTGTCGTTGGACTTCCCGACGTAGCTGGCGAAGGCGCTTCTTCACCCGGAGCCATGGTAGCAGACTTAAGGAGGCGTCCACTGCGGAGCTCCATCGTCAAAAAAAAAATTACCCCACAGCTCCACCAAAACTGTTACATGGACATACAAGCAATGAGTCAGTAGTAAAGCACAGCACCGCCCACACAACAATGCCAACGTCTTCACTTGTGTCCCAAACGCATTTAAGGGTGTATCCCACTATGTCCTGTCACCGTCCCTCAAAACCACATAACAATATCGTTTGGCAGCGTACAGTATCCAGCGCCCTCGCCCCCCATCGGCCGCACTGCCTAGTTTTCCGGTGGTGGGGATGGCAGGCGACGCCATGGCGACGGAGATTAGGGGAGCACGTGGGGCAGGCGGAAGCGTTAAGCTGCGGTCAGAGGCTGGCGACGGATTCCGGAAGTTATCTTGACGCAGTCGACGACTAGCAGGTGGACGCGTTGGCCATGACGTGGTGAAGTGCCCCGAACTAGTCTCGTAGGATGCTGGTGAAGGGCTCTTGTCGGAATGGTTGTCGACGGTCGCAAAACCTGGAGATGTGACCTGGGGAGGCCACAGCTCTAGCACACGCGGGGAGGAAGTCGAAATGCGCGATGCTGCTGAAACCCCCTGAGTTCTGTCGGCAAGCGCTGGGTATATGCCCTGATCACCGTGGTCTCTGTATACCCTCGGCATTGAATACGTGGGGTGCAAGCCTGGCGTCGGGTAAGTGTTGCGGCGCTGCTACTCGCTGTTGAAGCGAAGTCGGCCTGCGGGTCCTGACTGGGGCACGGCTTGGTGGCATTCGTTTGCTGCGTAAACGGATGGTTTCCATGCCATAGGCGGTAGTCCGGGCTCATTGCCTCGGGAGTCAACCCCATTAAATAGGCTGATTTCGTGGCAGTGGAGCAGTTCCACACGTCAGTTACACCTGACGTGTGGCAATTTTTTTCAGCGCTCAATTACGTGTGGTATTCATTCTTTTGCACTTAGTTGTAGTGAAGCTGCGACATGTACATACACCAAAACCAAACCAAGGCTCTTCAGTCCAAGGCACTACTATCACACAAGCTAAACCCTAGGTCATGCTTTTCTTTAAAGCGGAGGTGTTTAGGTAAGAACTCCAGCGGCGAATATAGTTAGTGTCAAATAAGGCTGACCAAACATAGTATGAATTTCTGGCTAACATATATTGCTTACAACTGACTCACTACTACCCGGCATTTATTAAAGAGATAATAAATGCAGTGATTTTTGTTTTACGGAAAGTGATTTCTTCCACTTTAGTGATGAAGAAACGTCGGGAATAAATTAACCCACATATTACCACAGCAAATGCTGCTGACAGACAGCCGATGTGGCGCTATAACCAGAGCTCAAAGCGGGGCGAACGACAAGCATTATCCTGGAACTAGCAGCGGTTCGCAGCCTGCATATGTACCTTATCGTGCAAATTTTTCCGTTCTATTATAAGAGAGCAAAAGTTTGAGACTACGTAAGCGCATGGTATTTCGCCAAAAAACTTACCGATCCGGTGTCCTCTGCTTCGCCGGACTCCTGAATATGAAGCGCCCGGAAAAATAAAGGGATCAGCATTCACGGATTGAGTAGTGATACTCACAGTACTGAATATTGTTGTTGCTAACTTAAGAGAACACGTCATACAAACAATAAAACTGTCGTTGAATCATGTATAATCTTTATCGGCCGTCACCTGTCATTGCAGAAACGGCGACAGCAACGTGCTCAAAAACCCATTTTGATATATCCTTGAAGCGGCAACTGTACCACTCTTTTGTAATCATAAGCTGAATAGCTCATTAATATTTCGTTATGATATTGTTAGCCCACTTCCTCTCTTTGCTAACGTTTGTAATCATCTTAATCGATACTGCTTCCGAGAATGATCGTGTTCGCGGTTGTCACAGATCGATACACGTGGAACACTTAACGACATCGAGGATTTCGTCAAATACATCGTCATTTGTATATTCATCGAGTCCGCTATTGCTAATCTAAACGCACTTCAAGGAAGACGTCCCGCTGAAAAAAGTCCCCGAACCATGCTTTGGTTGCGGGCCTTGCAGTAGCAGCGACGGGAGTGCGCTGAATAATATATTTTAATTTATGCTTCTGGTTCATAATTCTGCTACTATAGAAACGACTGCTTTCTAGTGCTGCTTCCCTGCATACTATGCTGAAAAACGCACAGTTTTGTGGCATGCGTGAAACAACGAATTCTACAGTAATAATTTGGAATTTGTTGGAAAGAATGGCTTGAAGTTTATTTCGTTAGAATAGACGGCTGTAAAGGCGAGCGAAAACCTAGACCTTTATGCGGTCTAGAGTTTCAACGCAAAATTTTTGATGAAAGCACAACACACGCGAATTCAGGAGCCGTCCGTTAACCTCCTTCTACATATAAGTACGCGAGCATGCGCCAGCACGCCTTGCAGTTCAAATGACAGCACCGGAGGCGCGTAGCCCAACTGCAGCGAATGAAGAAGGAGACGCTCTTCAAAGCGCGCACTTTGGACCTTTGCACCCACTTCACGGGTGATAGTGAGCAAGAATCTGCCACGCTGAAGTACCTCTGAAATATGTAGGCCGTTATCGGTAAATGGTGTAAACAAATAGATCGGAGTTAGTACGCTAGAGTAGCGGTATCAAGCTCACCCCAGTTAGCTGGTCACAGTTACGAAAATTTACTCCTGGAAGCGCCAGGACAGTTAATAAGGTAGGAGCAAGGGGTTTAGTTAGTACAAAATGTCAGCTAAAGTTTTCATTTGAAAAGACATTTTCATTTATCATGTATAGGTGATTTCTGAAGGAAGTTCGGCACCACGTTTCCAGCAACATATCGATACCGATCCATAAAAAAAACGAAAATCTGGATGCCGATGCTTACTTTTTGTTTCACGGGTTATGTATCAACACATACTGAGCGCAAGGGGTGCCTCATGAAAAAAAAAAAGCTTAAAGTATGAGGCCAAGTAGAAAATGCGATTTTTTTTCAAAGATGTCATTATTTAGTTTTTCTAACCCGTAAAACGCATTTATCGCCTATCAGCTGGCTGCGTCAAGTTTCTGTCTACGTTACCAAGTCTCTAATACAAACTCCGATAGGAATACAAACTGCGATACTGGTGGCAGTGTTCTCCTCTTGATCTCTGACGACTTTAGTAAGACTTTCGGCATCTATCGATGAGCAACCTCGACGTAGACATCTGCGAGTTGGCTAACAATGTTCAGCACCGTAAGCCGCATTGTTTGTTCATGTACCGATGTGTATAAATTGCAAACTTTTGACATACGCGCTGAAAATAAACATGATTTGTGTTCTAGACTCGTACGTCGTTATCGTCAATTCGCCAAATCTTTTTCTCTTTCCATGACCCCCCCCCCCCCCCCAACCGGACCACTTGATTTGTTTTTATACTATTTTTCTTGCCTTTATATTTAGATGGAGAAATACTACACAACTTCAATGTTGTAAATACGGTGTGAACAGAACAGCTCATTACACAGATGATGAATATATTTCTTTATTGAAGAGCAATGAAAACGGGGAGGGTTCCTTAATCAGGTACACATCTGACAACGTCTGCGACAGAGGTCGCTAATTATGATGCTGCACTAAAACTGATTGTACACAAGCTAACGTTCCCCTTTATCGTTGGCCAACACGTAATACCTATGAGCTTCACTTCAAAATTAAGTGAATGCAGTGCAGGCAAAACAGATATAATGTATACTTACATCTTCTACGTACTTGAACTGATGATTTATTTCAGAGCCTAATGCGTACAGGTAGTAAGACCTGACGCACTTCTTTTTTACATTGACAGGTCCCGTCACTGCCACCATGTAGCTATAACCTTTTTGTATCAGGAACTGCGTTGCAAATCAAACTCACATATGACGAAAGTTCAAGGAGATAACAACGCTTTAAGTATCGGAAATCCTCGAACATAAAAAATGTCATAGTTTCGCCACAAGGCGATGCAATGAATGAGACAGCAACAAATTGGAATGACAAGCAGGTTGAAACGTGCAGCGCGCTGCTCACGCACACATGACGCACGAAAACAACACGCACAGGACGAGAGCGAACTAACAACATTCACAGCTCGACACTTAACGCGCTGCTCAAACAAAAACGACGCACTAAACGTATTCACGGGTACAGACGAGCGCGAACTAAGAAGTGTCACAGTTATTACTCCGCTGTGTTTGAAAAGCGTGCTTTTTTCGCAAACGCGGGGACTGCAGCGAGCGAAGTGACCTTCGTGCGATCGGTAACTACAACGCAGTCGTTCCGGCGAAAGGCTAAGGCGTACTATTCTCCCGACCGCGAGATAAGCGCGCGCACACAGGCGTCTACCCCCCCCCCCCCCCCATGTCCCCCCACCGAGCAAAGTTCGCGCCCGGAGAGGTGCGGCCTGAGAGCGCGCGTCGCGACGAGTAAGGCCGACCTAAAGCCCTGTGGAGCACGCCTTCTGCGCCAATCTCGCCGGTAATGCTGAAAACACGCTGGGAACACGCTGTATATAAATAGCTCGCCGTTGGAACGTTGAACGGACGCGCGCTTACGTGGATCAGCGGTTAGCGCCGTGCGCTGCAGAGCGAGAGGTCCCTCGTTCGATGCCGCGCGTCGGAAACATTTTTCTGAATTACTTTTTCTTTGTGGCTTTTATAAATATAGAGATACATATACATATACGGGGCATGACGACGGCGCCAACGGCGACGCCGACGGCGAAAACCAGCCGACAGTGTCCAATAATTGCTATCGCAATAAAATGTCGCTATAGCCAAGATTTTAGTAATGAAATGACATTAACTGGACACGCAATGGCATTCCTTGGTAACGTTTTTATGTACACTTTGCGTCTTGCCCTCCATATCAATCGGGAGA
>JALIZH010023515.1:0-84600 GCA_030522465.1 Rhipicephalus appendiculatus | reverse complement strand
GAGTCACCGCCTGACTCATGCGTTCCCTCAGGCAGAGGTGTGATTCATGTCGACGCCTTTGTGCTACAGACATGAAGGAAGTAAAGCACGAGGGAGAAGGGACTAAGCTGAACTCTACTCTTAGATGTACCACTTGGCTAAATCCGCCACGGTTCCGGCTTTCCCTTTCCTTCACGTTTCGGAGACCGTGAACGTATACAGAGGGCATTGTACCTAGCGACCGGTTCAAGTCTGCAGGCGTGTTCTGACTGTGCCAGGACTCAAGCGAGCTCCTCCTTCCACGATCCCTTTGTTTGTAGAACAGAAGCGCCATTGAAGGTGATCTTATGGTCGTGCTTCTCGAAGTGCTGAGCAATAGCACTGCGCCGTGCTCCCTCAAGGGCTGCAGAAATAAGCGTCTCTTCCTACTTCTAACCACTACCACCCACCAATAGCACTGCGTTGCACTTCCATCTTGCTGACGTCGTTTTAGGGGCGAAGCTCCTCTTAGTCTAACCTTGTCAGGCGTAACGCGTAACCCCCAGTATCGCCTGCCATCTCGGAGGCCATGATAAGAGATGACCATTTCTCGTCTCATTTCCTAGATGGCGTTACTCTGCCGCTACTCTCCGAATTGCCGCTACTCTCCGATTGGCTGCTGCGCGCGCTTTGCCTGAGTGCGCGGCGATCGAGTACCTCTCTCAGTCTCCTGGATCGTCGCCGTGCGTGTCGAATCGTTGCTGGGGCATGGACGAAGCGAAGCAGCGGGCGCGGAGGGCCGCGGCGGCTCGTAAAGTTTTTCTTCACCGTACCTCACGTGTTTGCGTGATGATTTTATCGGGCGAACTTCTCGGAGGGTTAACGGCACCAACCATAACCTCTCAAGCTTCGCCCACCTCACCATCATTCACCTCGTGGATATGCTGTGATTTTTTTATGTTGGCCTCTTCTTTCCTGGAAACACTCGCTCTCGTCTCGGTAGCTGGCTGGACACTCAGAACACGGCACCTTGTAGGCGACGCCTCGGTGTTGCTCCTTAGAAGGTGGATTATTCGTCTGCGGTATCAAGTGGCTGAGCGTCGAGGCGGGCTTGTGAATCACCGTGACATGCGCTGGTCTGGCTTCTTCGATTCTATTGTGGTCAGGGAGGGAGGGGGGTCGCGTAGTGTGTCTTTCGCAGGTATCTCTCCGCAGTACGGTGGTTGTCCTCCAGACACAGAAATTAGACTTTTTTTCTTCTTCGAACCACAACCACCTCCAGACACACGGCGTGACACCGGGCGGATGAACGCTTATCTCTCTTTATATATAATATTATCACGTTTATGGAACACGAGGTCTTAAATATGATTTGTTAATAAATGGTAACGAGCACAGTAATATCTGAACTAACTGTCGTGATGCGAGAAACGCAGTAGGTGAATTGGAATGCTTTATTCTAGTAAACACGTACATATAAAAAAACACGCACGCACTTATGAATGATTCTTCTCATTACACGTGGCTTTGACAAAGTAGCGATTTGTAAGTGAATATTCTGACTTCATAAACTTTATTTCGTCCTTGTGGGTGCTTTTCTATTTGGTGACCTTTTGTAGTTAAGATAACAAAAATAATTGCAGTACCATATATTAAAAAAAAATCCGCGATCACGAGAACTTGATTCAGCAGTTATGTAGGTATTACGTTTTCTGCGCACTTAAACGCGTGGGTAGTCTCAAATTTTAGGTGTAATAACCCGAAATTTTCTAAAGTAAATTTCCTGTAGTGAAAGCTCCAGTGATTCAGTGAACGCGAATCATGAGTCAAATTCGGATGACATGGGGCAGGTGTCCATCAGTGTTTATTGAGTGTTCTGCTTGAGTACAACAATCTTATTGTTGGAAATACTAAGCCAAATTTTACGATCATATCGAATTAGAATTTGATAAAAGATCGGATGACATGGGGCGTATGTTCATCAGCGCTTTATTGAGTGATGTGCTTCCGCACAGACAGACAGACAAAGAACTTTATTGAAGTCCTGAGGGACTAGCCGGGAAGGACCCGCTGGGGTCCTCGGCTCGCCGCTGGCTGCTCCCATGTCGGAATCGGGAGGCCATGGCACAGTTTATTGTTCGAAATACTACGCCAAGTTTTACAGCAATTGGGCGCGAGGACATACCGTGGCGCCACCATGCGGAGGCATCCCTGTGACGTGCAGGGTTGGATTGCTCCGCCAGCCGTCTCGCGCACAGCCCGCAGCCGCTTTCGCGTCTCCTTTTTTTATGATTCTTGTTGTACTTCACGTCGACGAAATCAGCGAAGTACCGCTGCGGCTTCTTCACTGACTGTACGAAATGCTAAGTAACTACTCCGAAAAAAATTTTACGCTTCTCACAAAGCCTGATTGCCGGCGTCGTCTGCTATGGTCCGAGCGCACAGCTTTTGTAAAGGCTAACGAGTTATTCTGTGTCGAATTGAAACATGAAACAGGCATTAACGCGCGCTTGCGGCAAAGGAACACATTTTTGCTGCAAGAAATGAGCACAGCCGTGCTACATCATTCATTGCAGGTTTGCATCCAAAAATGGGCCGTGGTTGACACGACAAGCATGCGCAAATTTACATTCCTGTTTAGCACACCGCAAGCGGATTCCCCGCTTTTTGGAAAGAAACCGAGCATTCTTACAGCTGCATGCAGCCGCAACATTTCTGTTATGATTGGAGGCAAACGCAAGAGAGTCACAAGCACGCACGTGGCTCATTGAGAGTTGTAGCTATAGGTAAAATTTCACACGAGCAAAATCTTCTCTGCGGCACGATCTTAATCTGTTGCCCCTTATTGCGCAAATTTTCGACGGTTGTCACACGGTGCACATTCGCTCGCAATCGAGCCACACAGGGGGTGAGAATTTTGGATGATTGGATCAGTTCTACAGCTTCTACAAAGGGGTCAATTGCAATCGAAAAATGCGATCCCAACCGCGCGATCGATCACGATAGCAAATGCACCGTGTGCCAGCCGGCCGTATTACTTTGCGTCCTTTAATGAGCATGCTGCGAGGTCTTACTTACCGTGATCTAAATGACAATTTCATATTTGAGTGAAAATACCAGTGTCCAGAGCTTCATTCATGAGCTGTATGACATTCGCGGCAGCCATGGTCGTCGGCAGGATTTTCTCTTGGGGGGTGCAAACCAGTGTAGCATCGCGGCTGGGGGAGGGGGGAGAGCACTGGTTTAGCTTGGGTGAGGGCAAGTGCTGATGAGGCTTGAGGGGGGGGCAAGTGCCCCTTTTGCACCCCCCTGCCGACGCCCATGGCGGCAGCTGTTGGAAGGGGAATCATTTTTCGAAGCTGACCACGTTTTCGCCTGTAGCTCAAAATAACACAGAGAAGAACAAGTGCCAGTGGCTGTGGGCGCATTCTACAGACGTAATCTACAGGCAAGGAACCCCGTGAGCTGAATTTGCGGACGGAAACCCATGTGGTCGGGTCGGGAACACACATGAGGAGAACTAACATGGACACCCTGGGAGGAGGGTGGCGCAGACTGTGGTAAATGTTACCTCGGCGAGAGAAGTAACTTTTAGCAAAGCCTCAAGCGGCACATGTATGACGTAAGAAAAACGCTTTCGTTGAACGCGCTGGCCAAACCCGCAAAAGCAACTGGCCACGAAATAGACTGGAATAGGGTAAAGATAGCGGAAAGGGAAAACAACTGGACTTTTCGGCTTTATTTTGAATCTCTGACAACTCAGACGACGGCGCACATTCTTAAACGTATTGACGGCAACTTCCCACTGTACGCATGTTGCTACGTCGTATTTTGAAACATACATAACCGAACCGTTTCCACACTCATTTTTCGTTGCGAACGAAGCTCCCGTGCGGAAACTGAAACTTTCTGCTTTTATGTGAACGTTCGTGCTCGATGTCCATTTTAACGCGGTGAGCTTGAAATAAAATCAAATAAAGACATGCGACAGCGGCATCATGCTCTTGCAAAGCAGGGTAGGGGTAAAAGGGAAAGCTCACGTACGCCTGGCTCCTTCGCGTACGGTGCGCACTGTGGCACGGAGCAGAAGAGTACCACACCGCCGATAACATTTACTGCTCTTTTCAGGATTTTGTAGTCTCCAGAAGTTCGCACACACGAAGTGAGAGCAAAACAACGCCGTTCAAAAGTGAAAACACCGCGAAGTCGTGGTTAAAAACAACGCATTCAACCGTCCGCTTCCCTTCGCCAGAGCGAGCCGAGATCACGTGATCCAACCCTGTACGTCACAGCGATTGCAGCGCCCGCGCCTCCAGTGGTGGGCCTCGCGCCCAATAACTGAAGTAAATCCACTATGTCTCAAATAAGGGGAAATACTATACGCCTGGTGGGAGTCCCTGTTTGGAGCAAATAGTTTTTTGTAGAAAATGTAGCGTTGCAAGTTCAGCAGGGTTGAGGGCTCGGCGTGTTGGTGAATAATCATAGCGTGTGTGTGAAGCAGCACCCGGAGCAGAAAAAAAGGACAGAACATATAAATGACTGCGGGTGTCTTGCTTACTTGGGTTCTTTGGCCATTGTTATTCTAAAGGCAGCTCCTAGCTTGCAAGGCGTGACCACTCGCATGTTTCTGAGTTTGCATTCGTTCAGGCGTCCAGTGTTACGCTGGCTGTAGAACAATAGAAACACTTCCGCAAAGAAGTGCCTAGTGGCGTGAAGTTAATCGATAATATCATGCTTACAATTGTAGACTATAGAGCCATTTTTCTTCGTTTTGTTCCGTACTGATGGAACTGTTTCTCGAATTCTGTTGGCAGCAGCTGTCATAAAGTCATTTGGTTCCAGAAGTTTTCCTGTGCCGCGGCCATACTTCAATAACTGTAATATTTTTGTACCACAATAAAGTCGTGGAATCAAGCTCACTAAAATTTCCTTTTGTTTCGCGTGAAGTGCGGAAGTATCCGCTCAAACGGGACTTCTAGCATAGGTAAAAGTTGTCTGATTTGACCGGGCGTGCACCTATTTACTGTATATACTTGACTGCAACGCGACGGTCGACATTAGGCAGCAAAAGTCTGAAAAAAAACGAAAAATCTCGCGTTACATTCGTGTAAATACGGCATACAGATGGGTAATAATTGGTTCGCTTCCGAGTTTTAGCTTTTTTGCGTCGAACGCTGTCAGTGAAGTTATAGGGGGTATGCACTGAGCCTTGATCCGCAAGGGGGCAACACCATCGCCGCGCCATTTTGAAGGTCCGTTCGTACGCGCCGTCCTGCTGTCCGTGATTCGGGGTGCAGGAACTGTTCCAGAGGTCTCTAGTCATCCAAGTTGCCGTACGGATCTCGGACACAGCGCGTGCAGCGAGTTTTTTGCGCGTGCGGCGAGCGCGCGGACCTCCAAAATGGCGACCCCGACGCTAGCGATCCCTCGCGGATGACGTGAAGTGCATACCCTCTATTGAACACTGTAGTTGAAGATTAACTAATCAAGCTGAACAAAAGTGTTGTCGGCGCTTCGATGATCGCTATTATCTAGTCCTGTCTATATTACCGAGTCTCATCTATATTTTGTCCTAGTTTTAGTTAAAGCCATGTCAAAAACTGCCGACTTGAACATAAAATCCATCCAATGTCAATGTCGGAGCCGGCAGATGGAAAACACAAAGCGCAGATTGATTGAGTGAACGGGAGATGGGATCTTCTTCGGTTCCTTCAATCCATCTGCACCTTGAGTACTGCAGTCACATCTGTATTGCAACCTGCAGTTATCAAATATCTGGAAGGTTCTTGCCGGTGCTGCGTACATACGACCTTACCTCAGATTACTTAGTTGTGATATATTTTGTTGGTTAAAAGACAATGAGAATGTGCTTTTGTTCAATCTTGGCAATATCTGTTTCAAATAAAACGCGTGAGCTCTTTTAGGGACGGTCTTTCAAAATGGCTGCCTTAACATACTAAAACCTTTGGGATAATACCTGATGCGGTGTTCATCATCATCAGCCTGACTACGCCCAATGCAGGACAAAGGCTTCTCCCATGTTCCTCCAATCAACCCGGTGCTGTGCTTTCTGCTGCACGTTATACCTGCAAGCTTGTTAATCTCATTGCAGAATAACGGCTAGGTGGTTTGAGCTCACACTGATCTATTACGGCAAACGCGGTAACGAATACAAAGGAGAAGATAAGACAGGACATGCGTTGTACTCACAACTCTTGTTAGTCTCATGTGCCCACCTAATTTTCTGTCCCCCCCCATCACGCATTTGCCTTCTCTTGGAATCCATTCAGTTACCCTTAATGACCAGCGGTTATCCTGCCTACGTGCTACGTGCCCAGCCCATGTCCATTTCTTTCTTACTTCAACTATTATGTCCTTAACCCCCGTTTGCTCCCTGACCCACTCTGCTCTCTTCCTGTCTCTTTAGGTTACACCTTTCATTATTGCTCGCTACGTCTTCCTCAATTTAAGTTTAACCGTCTGTGTGAGCCTCCAGGATTCTACTCCAGGATTCGGTGGTACTACTATTCAAATCGCATTCGATTTTGGGTCTAAAATCCACTATTCGCACACCCTTAGTAACCAGACATCTATGGAAACAGCTCGAGGTAGATAATGTCAGAAAAAGGAAAACGGAGCACAATAGAAACAAAAGAAACTTGATGGACCCTTAGGCTTCGTCTTTGAGAGTGTAATGCGATAGTATTATTGTGCTGGCGACTCACAAACACGTGTTATGTCGCGAAAAATCCGTGCTATCACAAGAGCCACGGCTCACAGCACACACTCAGGTTGTGGGTGGCAGCAATGAGTCACCCCTAAGTTATTGTTATCTATGGTCCAGGTTGGCATCTATTCCGTCTCCATTCATAGGGATTCGCTCACGGGCAACGCCATCGACACCGACATGCCTTTAAGCGCTATTGTGTTAAAAAAAAAACTGAAGAAAAAGAAAAAAAAAGACAGAAGTGTGAGCACGGTGCAGGTCATGCCAAATCATTCGTTTCTTTCGTCATCGTTCTGTAGCGCTGCCCAAGCAATATTATGAAGCAGAGATACAATGTACTAAAAGTGCAGTATGTCTTTTTTTTTTCATGTTACTTTGGCAGTGCTGGCAACGTTGGGCACAGAGTTTGATAGCGCTGCTATTAAACGCGGCCAGTGTTGGCGGTAACGCGTTACAAATAACACCGTTATCTGTAACGCGTTACTTTTTTTCGGTAACTTAGCAGCGTATTCGTTGCAATTACGGAACTGTAACGGGTACCGTACTTACGTTGCCATTTTTCGGTAACGTGTGGTGTCACGTTACTCGTGACTTTTTCATCCTGTAGATGCCATTTTCCCAGAGCTCGCCCCGAAGAATTCTTTTGTGGCAGCGTCGGACAGTTCGGCCTGACAGGCATTGACAAAGAAAGCAGGGGCGGAATTGCTTTTGTTTGGGGAAATCGCGGGGACAAATTTCTTAAAACGCGCCAACTCCCAGAGGGGTGTGGAGAGCTCGGCTATCGCCACACAAAGTTTGAAGAAAGCCGTGGAATCCGCCACGACAGACTATACGGACATGCTTTTCGTGGAAGTGGATTGTAGCAAGTGGATTGCTGGCACCTGCCCCTTTCAGTGCCCCAAAGACAGGGAAAGGGCGTGGGCTGGTTACCACGCGCCGGATCTGATGCTTCTTTCGTGGGGCAAGCAAAGAAATGCCCCGAGAGCCTGCAGCAACATAAACAGGTTTTAGTGACAAGGGAGTACACTCGCTGAGCACAGCGTGGTGAACGACCACCGCATCGAATTTGAGTCGTCGGCTTAGAGGCCAATTATTAAAAGCGGCTTTTTGTGGAATCCTGGCCAATACAGGAGACAGCTGATAACTTCAACCGGTCTGCAGGTGCGTTGCCGTTCAATAGTCTGCCTCAACGGAATTCCGCACATCATGGAGAACAGGCCTAACCCCACGGCAAGAAGAAAACCCTGAAAAAGAATATGAGTGGGACGCGAGACGTCGAACGTCTTGTAACGCAAAAAAAAAAAAAAACCAACAACAAAAAAAAATAAAAACAAAACAAAAGAAAAAAAAAAACGAGAGAGATTTTACTCGCTAGCAAGATTGGCGTCCCTCTTTCTGAACTAAAGCCCATTAATACCGCTGTCACACGACCACTGCGGCTAAGCACGGCTACAGGTAGCTACACGGCAGATACAACCGCACTTATTCTCCCTAACCGTGGTATTCCACGAGAGGTCGACACGAATCCGGAAATAAACATTTGATAGTTAATTGAGTATTTTATATTTTATGAACTTACCGCCCAGTAGCCCGAAGAGGAAATTAGCTTTCTTTTTTAACTGCATAAGTTACGAGGCAAAAAATATCGAACATATTCAAAACGGAGGGACCAATTGAATCACTTGTCGTTTTTGGAAAGTTCATGACGATGTAACATAAAAATATTACCGTTACAAAGAAGACATTTTGTGTATGAAATGCATGCGCAACAAACAGTACAGTAACATTGTTTGAAACTTGTAGAGCGAAGGAAATTATTTTTTGAAAATGTCGAAATATGTGACATTTTATGTAGTTGCTACATAATAGTTGCTACAAATTTGATAAGACATATCAAGTTTATTTTGAAAACAAGTTTTGCTTTTTTCTCTGTGCAACGGCAGCTACGTTTCTGGTTATTGAACTCCTGAGTGAGCCAGGCTGATCTTGAACACCCTCACATAAACGCTCTCAAGTTTTTGCGTAATTCTACAGGTTAAAGTAAACAAAAAAATGTTTAGTCACAGATATTTTTTTTGTGACTACGCCAATAAAGCAATTCTTTACTACTACAAAATTTGCGTATCTATTTTGCTAGTAGAAGTACGCCGTCATAATGGGCCGTTTCCGCGTAGGTAATCAACGCATGCGCGCCGGCGTCGATGTGGCACGCGGCCATTATTTTTGATGGCGAAAAAGCGACAACAGGTGCGGGCCAAGGGAGACAGCTGGTGTCACAAACGTGCAAATGCCCCCCCCCCCCTCCGCCAGAAAAAAAAGGCGCCAATGCGGGCCTCCGTGAATGCCTGCTGGCGCGCGGCGGGCAATTTCGGAGGCCAAGGACAACTATAGTTTAAATTTCGACGATCTCCACTAGAGGGGTTGTACGGACCAGGAAAAGGCCGATTACTGTAAATTTCCTTAGGGTTGAGTGATGCTTTCGTTGCGGACAGTGTGGACGATTGAATCTCATATGGTGTCTGTCACATTGAGGAAAATGGCTTCGCCATTGCCACATAGTCAGAAGCCATCACATGTAACTCTACAGGTAACTTTTAGCCACTATAACATTGCTAAGGTCCGGTGCATTTGTACAAATAATTCACGCTAAAGCAGCATTTTGGGTAAAATCTTCCATTGGGTCAGAAGTTTTATGTGAGACATAAATTTGAGATTAAAAAAAATCTTATTGTGGGTTGCTGCAACAAAGATACATTGATCAAAATTTTTGATTGGGGTGTAACGGCATAGATAACGCCCGTTACTTTTTTCGGTGACGGTAACGCGTTCCTTTTTTGTTAGAGTAACGAGTAACGTGTTTAGTTACCTCTTTTCGGTAACGCACACAACACTGAGCGCGGCTCGGCAGTCACCGGGCGGCATCTATCCGTAGCATGAGAAACTCCTCTCGTAAAATCAATGCAGTGGTTGCATCTTCTGTCGATAGGTAGCACCTCTTTGTGAGCGCTCCTGAGAAAGAAGCACATGCCCCCCTCGGTGAAGTTGCGGATGTGCTCGTTCCCTGATTCTATGCAGAATTATCCCCAGATAATTTCATTGTCAGGAAACATAATTCGGAGCACGAAGACTCAACCAAGGAAAACAAAAATCTAGTTTATTGCAAGCCTTTTGAGACATATATATTGTCACGTGGTCGTGACGTTGAAGAAGGCAGCAGTCAGCGTGTTCAAGAAGAACCTCTTTATTTAAGAGAGCTTTTTCCCGGAAAATGAAAAGTCAAGGTACGAGCAATTCACGCAGTACACTGATAGCAGTAAACAGAGAGTCGGCCGTAGGTAATCTGATCTCCCCAGTGGAATGCGTCCTCGGTTATAAAGGTTATAAATCACTTTTATACGTTCATCAAACGTCCCAGCGTTATCGCTGGTACTAGCGTAAGCTCTCGAATGAATTTCACTGCTCGCGTCCTGCGCGTGATCTTAACGGAAAGATCTCGAACAATCGTGAAGCTTCCCAAGCTTCACGATTGTCTATGTAGAGCGTCGCTAAGAGTCTTCGTGGGAGAAAAACGAATACATCAAAACAAGACAATAAACACACGTGGCAACATAGAATGGCGGTATTGCCCTGAGACGGGCCGTAGTGTGGCATCTCGCAATCAAATAATTGACTTCTTTCCGTTTTGCTTACGTTCACCGAAATCTACGTATAGGCGACTTCCTTTCTTTATTCGCCCACATCGAAAAGTAGCTACTGTCGTCAGAAATGACGATCACGATGATGATGATTTGCTTGATATAAATATATGATTGGTGTTTCAGGGAATTGGAAGATGCGGAGGAGAGGCAGCGCGCACACGAAATCCGGCACGCAAAGCCGCTATAATATTGTTGGGCTTAGCCGTGAATCACTTTAGCCTCTATACTGCAACGGCGGCTGATTATCCTCATTAGCATCAGCTAATGCAAAGCGTCAGCTTGAGGACCGACACCAATTACAGTATGATTGGTCCCTTCTATCGCTATTTAGCCTAATGCTAAAGCAGCAAACGACTTTGGGCCAGTTGGATGTTGCATAACGAAAAAAAAAAACAGTGCTGAAAAGATTACGGCTGAGAAGGAACGCCGGGAAGCAATTTGGCCCTACACTGTGGAGAATGAGGACGTTCCCCGGACTTCACGTCGGGAGGCAGAAAATAGCGCCCTTTTTTATCTTCTTTTCCCCAACCACTCTTTCTCAAAAGTACTCTCGCTGGAGGGGGGGGCCACGAATAAATGATATATTAAAGCGTTAATAAATCATAACAAGTGTTAATATGTTCTTATTGTAGTACTGCGTGATTTTCTTTTTCGTATAACTCGACTCAGTCGGTACAAAATGTTTCAGTACCCTCGTTCTCAGCGGCATTGCCAAGAATGGGGCCGGCCATGCTGGCCATGTGCTACTGTTTACGGTAGCTGTCGGAGATGCCAGTGTGTAGCCTGCATACCGCGTCACCTCGTAGTACCAATGCGCCTTGCACGAAAAGAGAAATACTCTTCGACAACGCTACTGACCCAGTCGGCAGGAGAAGTTGCAGCAGCTTCCTCGCACTCCGCCATGTCGGCCATATTGCACGTTCACGGAAACATTGGTTCCCGTTTTCCCTCGACTCCATATGTACGAACTTTCCTTGGATATTTAGAAAACCGCGTATTAACATTGCAGAATCGATGCTATCCTTGTGAAAACAATTTTTACAGCACTCGATATACAAATACATTTTTTTACACACGCTATGGCATTATTTTTTTTTGTTCATTCCCGTCTTCGCTGCATCGCGATTGCCATCATCTGAACATGACATTATATTTTACCGTGTAGCAGCGCACGGCACCTAATGTCATTCGATGATTCGAATGTCATTAGATAAAAATGACATTAAACCCTCTCGTGCGACGGGGGGTAAAAGCCGCGCGACGCGTGTGCGCTGGGCTCTCTCTGGCCTTCGGTGGCCACCTCTTTTGTAATTTTCTGTTTACTCTCTCTTACCGTGCGAAGACGCAGTTCTGCGCTCTTTTCTAAGACCCTTGTAACTATGTGAATAAAACGTGTCCTTGTCTTCGTAAGAAGCTTCACGAGAGTCCTCTTCGCCGGAGCCGGGATGTAAGCGTTTACCCCTCGTCGAGTCATATCATGGAATTTTCGTTGTAGCTTTGGGTAACAAACGGCCAGGTAACAGTTTTTCCCTTTCAGGAAACTTTCTTCCCGGTTTCTGGTTTCTGTAGGACAGATCTGCCTATATTAAACGATATGGCTATGAGAGATGACAGCGGAATATAACAGTGGTAGTCTTGCAAAATACTTGCAGAAAATAAGTGGCGTCTGCGTTTATCGCCATCAAGAAACAAAGCAATTCTGTGGTTTTACTTGACAAATCCTCGATGGGGTTAAAGGAGGATGATAGCGCAGCCTCCGGCTGAATTCTGATGACTTGCCGTTCACCATGCAATGTGTACCTATCAGTAACTTAATCACAACGAAAGGCGGCCACCTTAGCAACACTTAGAAAAAAAACCGTCCTTTAACTATTTTTGTGAGACCTGACTTTCCACGCAAAGTACAGTACTCTCTTTAAAAAGACACGTAAACTCTGCCTGGACGTAATTATCCTCTTATTGGAGTGTCATGGCACGTGGTCATGGGATCCAAAAAAGAAATAACGGTGTCTTTTTAAAGGGAATAATTTATTTTGGAATCCAAGACTTTACCGAAAAGAGTAACATATGCTCTTTCTTTTTTTTCTTTCGTAAAGTGAGGGAACTGGACCCACAAGCTCGTAATGCAACGCTATAGTCGCGCAGCTACATCCGTGGCTTTGTGTGGCGATAAAATAGGAAGCGATGCTTTTATGGGCGGATTTCATGTGTTATTTGATTCGACGTGTACCGCACAGACGTGATAAATCTGGCTCTGATGTTCCTAATCAAGGTAACGATAATCTTCTACGGTGAAATGTTCTGCCGGATGTCGATACCAGTGGACATTCGCGTTGTGAGCAGTCTTCATTTTTATTCCTTTTAATTGCGCTCTGTAACGTGCGAATTAAGTACAAGGGTGTTGTTGCACATCGTCCTCTTCGAAATGTGGCCGTTGTTGGCAGGAATCGAACCCTGAAGCTCATTGCAGCGACACCTTAACCAGGGCTGCCTGTCTCAAATGCACATTGCGAAGATTGAATGCTGACGCATACAAGACAAGGACATTCGCAGTCTTGTCTGCTGCGTCGTTTAACCTGGGTGCTTTGCACTAGCGCTGATGGATCAGCACATCTGCGCAACCAGCTGTGTCAGTAACATTGTTACGACTCGCGCTTTCACACGCTTTCAGATACTGCTACGTCCACATACCTACCATGCTGAGCATCCGTATTTTTGGTAAGAAAAGTTCAATGTTGAAGAAGGCTTTCTGTAAACTTGGATATCAGTTAACGGAATCTCGTCCGGTCACTACGCCATTATTTTCGTAATGGGCCTTTTCCTAGTCCGAGCAGCACCTCAAGTGGAGATCGCCGAAATCCGAGGCAGTCTCGGAG
The DNA here is from genome assembly GCA_030522465.1 of Rhipicephalus appendiculatus. Lineage (NCBI taxonomy): Eukaryota > Metazoa > Arthropoda > Arachnida > Ixodida > Ixodidae > Rhipicephalus > Rhipicephalus appendiculatus. Next base: position 71,341 of record JALIZH010023515.1, on the reverse strand, counting down.
GCCTGCATTCGCGCCTCTTCTTGGGGGAAACATTTTCACGGTTGCGACACCAGATGTCGCTTGGTCCGCACCGGTCATCGCGTTTTGGCCACCAAAAATCATGGCGCGTGCCTCCTCGAGGCCGGCGCGCATGCGCAGACTACCTACCCGTAAAAGGCCCATTGCCGAGCCGTCGCTTTCACGCCCAAGTTCCTGTTGTTGTCGGTGCCGCGTCATGTTGGCTGATTTGCTAAAGTCATTGAACGAGCACAATGGGGTCGTTTTCACTCAGAAAAGTAATATTTGCCACAAAATTGTGTTCTAGGCGTCTTAGTGGACTCATTTTTATATTTGGATGAGTAATTTTCTTGTAAAATATCTACGTCTAAACTAGTCTAAAGCAGTTTTCGCCCTGATTCTGTAAGCAAGAACTCGTTTTCTCAACCAAAATACATCCCGCTACTGACGACACGCTTGTTCTTTTCCCAAGAGCATTGGCAAAAGCGAAGTAGCATTTCAAAAAGGAGCACTGCCATACTGAATGCCATGGAACAAAATAGAATGAGAAAGGCGGCCTGCACGTCCTCGAGGTGCAACACTTCGTAGCTCCCGGCAGCTGCATCACTTCCACTTCCTGTTAACTGGTCGAGGAAGCAGGTGGCCGGCTTGCGAAATATCTCGTGGTGGTGCATGAACGGCACATTGCCTTCCAGAAGCCACCGTATCCTGCGCATAGTGAGAAGACACTCTTATAAAACACGATAAAGCCATGCGTACTGTATTTGCCTCATTAGTAGCGATTATGACTGTCTGGTCATGACTTGAATAATGTGAAAATCCCTGTTGCGTAGGACGTCAAACCCTTTTCTCCAGAGACGTGTCGCACATACCCGTATACCACCGGCCGCGGTATGCGGGTATGCGCCACAGGTGTTCGACAGTTTATATCTACTAAGGAACGGCGAGAACAGAGATTGGTAATTTAAACGCGAGGGCATTAAGAAAAACCGACATCGGCAGTGTTGGCTCGACGAAGGCAAAGAATTGATGTTATGGTTCCGACAGGAATCGAACCCAAGCATTCTGCGTGGAAATCACGTATTCTACCACGCAGCCACGCCAGGTCTCACAACTCCTTTGGAAAAAGACGCTGTGCAATTGTAATGTTAAACGTCATGTGGTTGCAGAGCTGCCCATCTAATTTTATAAACATTACATATGTACTCCAGCGATACAGGCGTCACGTCGCGTTAGCGTCAATTGTACATAAGCGCCATCCACTCAAGTTTGTCTACCTAGCACTATCCTTGCGCTACCTTCCTCGCAAGCACAAGCGCTACATTTCAGCTTACCGCTTCTGGTGTTGGTAATACCCATGTTGCTCTGGCATCGTTACGCAAGTGTAAACAACATAGCTATATAAAACATATGCGGCTGTGCAACATACATGTCTGTGCCTATAACATTTCTACATATGTTTAGCGTCATTTCGTAACGTCTCGCTCAACAAAAAAAATTACACCACAGTCACCTTCTCTCCGCCTGCTTCGCATGACATCGATTCCCGTGGTACGTGGGATCTGCCAATTTTTTTCGGCAGGCACTACACGATTGCGGCGCAGGGCCAAAGCGCTGTCTTGAAATGCTGGTAAGATATCTTCACATGTTTGTTTTGGTTATCTGAAAGCTTGTGGTATGGTTTCAGTGGAACCAGGCTACGCGAGTTGTAGATATCAAAAAAAACGATTTCCTTATCGCTATAGGATTGACAGTTAGGACAAAAAGGCCCCTAGAGCCGTATAATTCATCATCACTTTCTCCGCTAATATTGGCCTCGAGCAGTTACGGAGTCGCCCTCTATCGGGCGCGCCTCGATTGCGTGCTAGGCAGGATACCGCCGCGCGCTCCCCATAAGATTTGCTGTCGGCGCTCTACAAAACACCTCGCGGAAGCTCCAAGGACATTTCTGTGCGTACTTTCGAAACGAAATATGTTCTGTACTGTTCAAATAATAATTTTCGACGAAAAGAAAGCACAACATAGTTTACAGTCGCTGTCTCTTTGCAGAAAAGGGAGAGCTCGCTTCACGCGCGGTCACCGCGAGTAGACCCCTGAATCGGCTTTTTGCGTGAAATGTAGTCAGTCTCTGAGTACAAACTGTGTGAAACATTTTGTTAGAGTAGACGCCTGTATACCTAAATGGAGCATAACAGAAAGAAGCCTCAAGCCAGTGGTCGCACGGGTTCGCGGCGACCGACGGAGCTTTTGCATCTATGAGCGTCTGCAGTATATGTTAGTATACTCATGGTTTCGCTTTCGCTACAAGCCTGGTTTGGCGCCTTTCTCAGCCGTGAACTTTAGGCCGCAAAATATGAGAATTTGTGAGTACACAAAAACTATTGTTTTTGTGTACTCTCACAGATTTATAGCGCGGACACTATCAGAGCAGTTCGAAATTTTCTTTTTTTGTTACAACTACGACTTCGGCGCGCCTATGGCAACTTGTGATGTCCCGTCCTGACGATTCAACGTTTTTTTTTTCGCTTTTTTTCAGTCAAAATTAATGTGTATTTCAATGTCATTTGACATGTTGCCTCGCACTGTATATAGATCGGTCTTCTAAGCGAGCAATTGCCGCTGCTCCTGTTATTTCAGTGTGTTCGTTTCGTTTGGCGGTCATACAAAGCGTGAGAAAATGCGAGATGCCTTTTTTAATATGTTGCTTAATTATTGTTTCCATTTGCATTCCACGGAACTTGCCACTCTCTGCCATCAACAAATTTATAGACCAAAACTTCACCACTTCGAGATTGCTGATGGAAGGAAAAGTGGTCTACGAGGCCATGTAGTAGCATACAGCGCCAAGAAAACAAATGAAAATACAGTAACGTTCGCCGCACTTGTTCTGCAAACGTCGATATACACAAGGACCTACCTGAACTTGAAATAGCGGTGAAAGAAAGGGAAGCTTATTTCAGCAACCTGCAGTTGCAAAGCAAGGTAACAACAACACGTAAAGAGTGAAATGCAAAATTTTAATGCCCGGCATTATTTGGCGAGTTGCCCAGCTAGGGATGTATGTCGAGTCTAAAACAACAGCCCGGCATCTTTTTCACATAAATAAATAAGGCTCCAAAAAAAAAACGCATGGGGTTGGATAGGCCCAACTTGAGTTTCAGAGTGGCACAAGTAAATTTGGGCTTTTTAGCACGTAGCGTCTGTGTCATGAGAATGCACAATTGACTGAAAGAATGTTCATTGCCAACATAAACGCAGCACACATCAGCCGCAGCATTTGACTCGCTCGCTATGTACATTCACCAAACGTCGCGTATAGGTTATGAAGGCGAAAACCTTCGATGCTTTATCAAAAGGGAAGATTGACCGTCAGCATCCCGCCTCGTCGAGTAATGCACAAAAAAAAAAAAAAAAAAGATCACGATCGCGTGATGACGTCACCATATGTCTTCATCATGACGTCACAGATTGCCCAAGTTTGTGAAGACGTCGTGTCAACGCCGCCATGACACCATAACGTGATGTCAAATGATGAAGTGTTCACATGACATGGTCGCTTTGCACAGCCTCCGTGATCGGTGGGGCAATCACAAGGCAGTGCAAAACCTCGTTAGGTGCACAAAGTTTTTCGGAGCGGGGGCGGGGAAAATCAATACATTGACTGACAAGAAGGAAAAGAAGGTGGCTTTCGCCTTCCGGTCATCTTTGGGGAATGTACAAGGAACCTTGCGAGTGCTTAAATCCGACGTATCTAAACAGTCACTCAAGTATCTGCAGCCCATATTGTAGACGCTGAGCACGGGGCCGACGATCAAGATGTCGCACAGGAACGTTCTGAGATGGTGTCTCAGGATGCAAAAGGCAGCGCCTTTTCCATACTGCGGTAGATAAGCACCATTAGCCTGGCGGGAAGCGCGCGCGGACGATCGTCGCCGTGCGCACTTTCTGCTACTCAACATGACTGCTCCGACGCAGAGCGAAAATCATCGTCGCGGAAGTGCTTGTTGTACACATGACTCGCAGCGGATCGCTGCTTGCCGGTTATTAGCACCACAACGCACTCTTCACGCAGTTTCTTGTCCCACGGGCATCCGGTGCAGGCTTATACCGGACTTCGCTTGCGTACGTCCGGCACATGTTCATCGCTTTCGGAGGAGCCTCCACTCCTGTTACAATGGGCTCAGTTGGGTTCAAAATGCGAGGAAACCTCCGTATTCGTACCTACCGCAGCGCAGCGGGAGCTTGAAACTCATTTACAAAGCACGCGGCAGCGCTCCGCAAGCAGCCGACGCGGCCGCCGAGACCACGTGCGGATCCTGCCAAGCACGTCACGCCGACGGTGGCGCCGGCATTTCCAGTGGTGGCCCTCGAGGCCAAAACAATATAGCAGAGCGGGTATATTAATTCAAAAGGGTTTTACGATTTTGGACTACCCACCTGCGGTCCATAGCAGCTACTAGCTTGGGGTCCAAGCGCTTGTTCATGTACCAGCGGAAGTCAGCCGTTTCGAGCCGCTGCTGCGACATGTGGAAGTAAGCCGGCTGCAAGGCGTCGCAGTGTGGCGCCACGTACACTCGGTTGCCAGTGGCGTCCATGATGATGATTGTGTCACCGGCGACCACCTGGCGCAGGGTGCGGAGCGAGTAGATGTCAGTGATTGGTACCTCACTGCGCATGCGCCGGATACGGTCGTGCAGCGCCCGATAAGAGTCCAGCCCGGAGAGCTGCGCCCGTGACGAGAGAACAACGTTATGGAAAGGATGCACGTTGTCATGAAGCATGCCATTGCGCAGCCGCAGTGCTCACTGTCGCGTGATTTTTCCTCACCCTGAGCATGTTCATGAGGGGTGTGCTTGTGAGTGTCACTGGTCGTATGGGCGGCCGTCTTTCCAGCATCTGCTCGAGAGTGTCGATGCGAGGAGCTGGGGAACGGATCAGCAACGCTGCCTTCACCTACGTACCAAGAGGGAATGCGTGAAGGGAACTTTAATGATAGTAATAATAATAATAATAATAATAATAATAATAATAATAATAATAATAATAATAATAATTATTATTATTATTATTATAATAATAGCCATGCTTGTCGGTCGGATTTTATAAGCTACATTAAGATGAGCAAAATATTCTAGAGTGAATCAGTCACGGCTACCGTGCCACGGCCAGCTGCGATCAGTGGATACATATGCCAGGTAATAAATACACCACACAGGTGTCTAAGTACACATATTATTTTCATTTGAACATACTGCAGGCTCAAACATTTAGACAGGTGAAAGCAAAAAAGCAATGGTAAACAGAAATGAATGGAGTGCAACTTAGTAACAAGAGGTGGTACATTATTACAACATTACAACTCGCAACACTATTACGTAAATCGTTCAAGTGAAAAGTTGCTGAGTGAAAGAGCAAACATTTACGCGCATTAACGCGTCTTGAAGATTGCCGAATTATTTCAATGTGATATGCTGTGGCATGATTGTAGGAAACAGCGAAATAAATAGCGTGACTGTAGAATTTGCAATTGGCCATTGCACAGAACATAAATAAATTTAAGCTTCTTTACTATTATCAGCAGTTAAAAGAGTTCTAAATATGCTCTCGCTAATAGTTGACAGATACTGGATTGTCTGAAATAAACGGAGTATATGAATGTGACCATTATTTATTGTGTTCGCACAACCTCGTCAGGTAGGTGTTTTTTGGCGCACATAGCAAACATTGCACACCTAGTAATGCGCACGCCCAACTATATGCCTTGAGGTAATTATCTATGGATGTGCGGACATAGCGGTTTCACGCTAGCTACATGCATCGCCACATTAACTATAATAAGAATATGACTTTCAATGAGACATATCGTGGATGGATTATTAGCAGCCGCGGGCCACGCACCAAAGGTGCGTGGGATGCGAGCATCGCCGAAATATAACTCGCTTGTAGCTTGGGATATAGTTTAAATCGCGTCGCCGAATGCGCGATAGTATAAGAACCACTGAATATTTCTGCGGTTTGTAAGGTTTGTGGAATTGCGTAAGGTTTAAAGGGGATCCACGTGGAATCTTTGAACTTCGTCAACGAAATATTTTAACATTGTGTACGACCTACGGTGACAGCTCTATCGGCTGTACATTATTTCCGTTAACAATTTGTGCCTGACGTCTCAAGCACATTTCATTGTCCAATCGCTGGCTGCCTAGGAGATATACGTATAAGGTACGTTTGTATTGTACGTACTCTTATCATTACCACCACAGTAGGAGAGAACAAGGTAGGAATAAACAGAATGAACACAGCTTATTTTTCTTATGTGAACTCTGGGCTAAGAAACTACTAACAAAGACAGAGGCAGGATGTCTATCATATGGTGTGTAGTCGATGCTCACCTGACCAGTAAGGTACTGGCCGATGATGAAAGTGCCAATCATCCAGGATGCGAAAAGAATGCGACACGCCGTTGTGTTCAGACGCCTTGTGCTTGTAGCTGGAAGTGTAGATGTAGGGGGGGAGCAAAAGTTAACATAGTTCCGAAGAAAAAAAAACGACAACACGAATGAGTCATAGCAACGCAATTAAAGAATGGAGCCATCGCAAATACAGTTGTAAAAGTACGAACACATGTTGAAAATCAGGGGTATAAATGTGTACACGTAACGAGAACCCAAGCGGCGGTGATTGTTTTTACTGCACGAGAAAGAATAATTTTAAAAATTAACGAGCCATTCCATTCTGTGAAGGTGTGAGGCCAGCGACGCTGTGTAGCACACTGCACTGATGTTACCCAGGATTTTGGTGAAAAGTACTGAAACTCTCGTTTGAATTCCGCACATCTCCCTTCAAAGCACCTCCACCTCAGTTTGCGTGGACTGGAAGAGCAGCGCGCAAGTGATTTATTTATCTGTTTATTTATTTATTTATATGGCAATGTAGTTATTCGTTTGGACCAGTTATGAGTAGCGGAGTTCGCAGAAATTCTGTGGCACATACTGATCAGGGGCTTTCTGTTGAGTGGGTTACTGTTCACGGAATCACGAATGGCCTAATTGTATACACATTCGCTCTAAAAGATTTTTCCAAATGGCCTACATGGCATTCTTCGTATGTGTGAAACATTAAATATACAAACAGCATATGAAAAGAATAACGTAAATAATAACCGCTATTGCTTACTATTCTTACTATAGTATTATGTATTGCTTATTAAGGATGGAGTAGAACGAGCTGTTAAGTATGGATGGTAATTGTCAACAAACACTATAAGTTAACTGATATGCCGTCCTTCTCTTAATGTCTTGCTACACTTAAGGAGCCCATAAAAAACTTCTGAATATACAAAAGAACGAGTGCGTTATGTTCTCTTGACGCTTCTCGTCTTTTCAGCGGACTTTGTGTCGCCAACAGTGTGATTCATGACACTTCATTCGGGTACAAACTCTCGATTGATTCATATACGGGGGATATCAGTTATGATTTATCTCCTACCATGCTTTCCCCTGCCGTCGCACGCCCGTTCAGCATTCTCTTGCTTTCGTTTAGCGCCCTTTAGAATGCACATGCGGTATGCGCATTCGCATATGTAGCCGAAAGGCGCAAAATCCTGCTAGGCTCAACGCTTGTTGCTGAAATTGTCCGCGTGTTTTCTGAAGAAATAAGTGTTAAGAAGGAGCTCTCGTCTCTAGACAGTGTAGCAAAAGCGAAAAGGACACCGCTTTCTCGTCTTTGAGCTCGATGTGGTTAAAGAGCGCTTTAAGGACGATTGCATAGTGACCCTTGCTTAAGATGTCAGCATTACGTATTCATGGTTGCGACAGTAATTTGATAGGACGTGATTATCATGGTATATTTACACCTACTTTATTTTTAGGGCGAAAACTTTCCTAGCATGCCAGTGATACCAGGAATCCGATACACTCACATTTCAGGAACAGGGACTCAGCGAACACCCAGAAGACGGTGTACATCCTCGCTGTCCATTTGATACGTGTAGTACGCAATGCCCATGCTGACAGCAGTACCAGTACCAGCATGAACGCGAAGAGCATCGCCATTGTCTAGGTTGGTAGGAAGAAAAGTGCGCAAGTGATGAACTGGGCTTGTTGGCGGTTGCTAATTGCTTCCTCTTACGCTGCGTACAAAAGACGTTTGAGGGGCATAGAGGCAACGACAGAGGATTTTCCACCGCACTCAGAACTGCTTCATTCTAATTTTGTGACGCGTCATTTGAAGGTTGGGAATACTATTGGCGGAGCAATGGGGAAAAGCCGCAAAAAACAAAGAAAAAACGCGCACTTTTCTAGGCAACATGAATCACAATTATGGAACCCTGATCAGCTTAGAACAAAACCATTTACAGAAGCATGAGCTTTTAAGCAGGTGAATAAAACCATTATAAAATTACGTTACTTGACAAACAAAAGTCGGCACGCGCGGTACGCTGCTCACTTCCATCGTTACAGTCGAACTTATCCAAGGGTTAATAAACATATCGAGGCATTATAGAAAGACGTGATCGATATGATGGCGTTTTGCTATTGTTTTGCGCATGTTTCACTGACTTTGAATTCTGTTTAGTCGTAAACATAGCTAACGTTTATTTAAGATTGCAAGTAAAGAGCACTGAAGGGAAAGACTTACGACTGTATAGTTCTAGAGCCGTTTACAAAACATCGAATGCTTAATCGCCCTTTCCGCTTTCTGAATAATTACTATAAAGTATAAGGTCCGTTAAAAACCCGTGGCACAAGCGCCAGTACTCCACGATTGCCATGTTGCAATGCCAGGTATGTCCTGACGTAAGGTCATTATCTTCGATTGAGCAACCGCTGCGTGTGAACTAAATCTGTAGCCAAGCCTGCTGTAATGTGATCTCCTATGCACCCTTCCAAATGTCTCAGAGGCAACAAGGCAAAGCGTGCGATGTGGATATTTGAGTGAAACACGGAACCACCTTAGGTTCGAAGGAGTCAGTGGATGAAAATGCGCCTGGGAGATACGGTCTCTTCAGAGCGGATAGGATTGGCACGTCGACGTAGACGTGTGCTTCGGCGGCGTACATATATCGCAGGTAATCCACCTTGAGTGAAAATGGTCCAACAGCGACGTCGGCCTCCTGCGCCAAACAAAGCAAACCTTTAAAACAGAATGATGCTGCAATATATACGTCGAAAAATTGGAAATAGAACTGCAAAGAAAGTTTAGTTATTGAAAGTTAGCGCTCATGTTCCTGTGTTACTTCACCTTTCGTTTCTTTGCGCACTGTGCTACAAGCCAATTTAAGATGAAGCAATAAGCCCAAATGTAACCCTTTGTCGCAACAATGTCTCCTCGTAACTTAGTTTCCAATTTTGTCGCAGAATTTTATAACAATGCCTCGTATTGACAATTTTAACTTGTCAGTAACATTTCTTCTTTATTAGAGCAATGTTGCTTTTTTCGTAGTGTCGTACTGTCGTGATCACTTTCTCGCGATTGATAAATTTTGAAAATAAAAAATAACGGGACATAAAAATGTATATCTCGACTAGGGAATCATGCACATTATGGACATTTACTCTTAACGATTATTAAAAAAGTGTTGTTTAAATTGTGTTCTTTTATAGCACTAGAACAAGAATTTATTACATGCTTAGTGGCAAAACAGAGAAAATGAGCTGGGAATAGCTTACGTTTCGTTGTAACATCCCAAGAGCGCCTGTAAAGTTGCCATCGTCCAGAAGGTTTCCCCACTGCGTGTCCACGGTGTCTAAAAGTTCGTAGCTGCACAGTCATATTCATATGCCTTAGTGGCTGTTTTTTTTCCCATAAACGTGGCTTTCTCTTGTTAACAGCCCTAACATGCCAGCAGGAAGTTTATCCTTCATGATGAAATTTGTGCATTAACTATATCCGACAACTGAAGCGTTTATTAAAACATGTATTTTAAAGTCCTAAACAACAATATGTGCATTGAGCAAAGTCCAAAGCGACAATATAGCAGCTTGAGTGGTGAAGTATTTTGTTTGAATGCCTTTTATGGCTTTGCCAGCACTTAGAACTAGCCATCAAGCCGAGCCCAACAAATATTAAAACAAAGAAAAAAAGCTTTGCCTAACATTCCGATCGCGAGGAACTCGATATAAATTACGTGCTTTATAAGCAATGGAAGTAAAAATGGATCGCTGCATTGTTTCCTGGATGTTTACGCGAAGCCGAACTACAACAGTGGCAGCAGTGTGTTTTCCGAACTTATTGTTGTTTGAGCACAAGTTTAAGGGTTACAGTGAGGCGTCGGCGCCCAAAGTTCTTGGGGCATTTGCACAATAGCGTTAATGAATCATGCATGATGCGAATAGCATTATGTGAGGATATCAGTACTCGGTAGTTATTTGGCGAGTCATCAAGGCAAATTTTCGCGAATATAATTGGTTCAATATTGCAGTGGCTATTACATTTTTATTGAGGTTTTGCCATGTAAAACACAGCAACAATGTAGTATAATTGTTTTGCTACTTTAAACAATCAAGGACGAGAAAAAAAAGCGCCAGTGCCAGAGCGCACGAATCGCAATGGACGTCATACCTGATATTGAGCGAAGCCGTGACATTTCCGAAGAGGGAACCAGTAATCCCGTACACTTGTCTCTTACCATCTCGCACGACTGTCATCGTGTAGGGAAAATACTCGAACTGAAGAAGTACAGGAAAAGCCGTCAGAATATAGGAAACAACCTAACACAATTTTTTAATACTGCATAGCACCGTGATTTACGCGTAAAACTGAACGTTCATTAGATTACATGGTTTAGTACTTTTTCATACTTCAAAACGGGCGGTGTCACCTTAACGCTGTGAAAAAAATGTCCAGTGCCGATACGGTTTTTCTATTGCGATGAATCAATTAAGCGCCTTCGTGAAACCTCCGGTCACGTGCCTTACCGGAAAAAGATGCCTGTTTCTATGTTGCTTCAGTCTTATTGTTGGACTTTCGGTAAAAGGAACGTGCACGTACTAATACTTCCTATTTTTTTCCCAGGTCAGCTCAACGCATGGTTTCGATGTTCTACTCATGCACGAATGAAATTGCCGGAAGTTCTGAAAAGAACAGTAGAAGTTTCTTTAATGGCACTTCTGCCACATTTTTACCCGCCAAGTTTACCATGCTACGTCAGCGGGCCCAATCAAAAGCCGTTCAGGACGCATCTGTTCGAACCCTTTGTATCCTACCGCCAATCCGGTAACACAAGTAAATATTGTTCGTGCATATGCAATAACAATGCATACGTCAGTGAGAATAAACTGGAAAACTGGAAAATCTAGTTTTAGTTTTAGGAGAAAACAAGTGTCCACTTCTGTGGACGCTGGGAACACTAGTTACACTGGGTCCATGATATTTCTTCATCGCACATGGGAAGCTTCGCTTGATGACAGCTCTGTTTCAACGCCCTAATCATTATAATCATCACAACTTACCATAATTAGCGTCTTCATCATCAGTTCAGTGCGTCCTTAATAATATCATAATCATCATCATAAACGTACACGTGACCGCTTGCTAACTGCTCTGATTCAACTTTCATCATCATAGTTAATTATCGCCATCATGAACGCGTTAATCATCATGTTCAACGCTTTCATCATCACCATCACTATTATCATTCAAGGCCCATTTGCTTGCCCACAGCTCTACATGAACGTGTCCATCTTTAACATCGTTGATCATAATTACCTATGAGTTCACAGTAACGTTCCAACTCATTGCTCTCATCATCAGCAGTAGCATTGTTCAAGAGGCATTTGCTTGTTGATGGTTCTGCTTCAACGCGCTAATTATTGGTGCTCCTCAAATCCAAATCGGAACATTCGCGTCCTCTTTTCAGCTCGAAAAGTGTGGCATATCTGTCTTCGTCACCTAATTCACGCCCCGAATTAAGCAAATAAATTCTAAACATACCTTCAGAAAGGCGCATTTAGCTACAGTACACGGAACGTTTTGTGCACAGCCGCACGGTCCCCAGAGCGGGTCCTACCACCATGCGGCGTTCTATCAGCTTCTTACGTGAACTCGGCATGCCTGGCGTCCAAAAACACGGACGCCGCAGTGACAACTCAACTTACAAACTCACGATCGATGTACACTGCGCGGTAGAGAACAGGCACGACAAGCAGACGGGCACATGCGCGTTCGTCTGTGTTCTCTACCGCGCAGTATACATAGATCATTAATTACCAACTGGCCCAATTGTCCATTTTGATTAGCAACTTAACAAAACTTTGGTGGCTCACAGTGGAACAAAACTCATACAAAAAAAGTTAAATATTTCCTTTCCTTGAATAAAGCTGAGTAATTTAAAACTCTGAAGAATTTAGGGCGAACTTATGAAAAAAAATATAGGCCTACATCCCTACAGGCGACATGAGAAGAACGCCATTGTTCTGTGCGCACTTACTGCTGTTTGTTCACACAAGTGGACACGTATTGATGTTTTTATGAAATGCTTACGCATTGCCGACACTTCAAATCGATTTTTAATACAATGCGCGGGCTAGCCTGTTCCCACTTCACTAGTATATTTTGTCCACATATGTGGATGCTGGGAACAAAGGGTTGAGAACAAAACAACCTGTTATCGACGTGTTATATATTGGCTAACTTGAGGCCATCTTTCTCTTACTAAAAGTTTCAACGTTTGCTTGTGGAGGCCACTTTAGCGCGCCATAATTCCATAACCATGCGGCCTGTAAAATTATGGGGAAATTATAGAAAACAATTATGAGAAACATGTATACCGTAATACAGCCAACAGTCCGTATAACAGCATACATCTTTCATCCTCGAAAAGATGAATTACACAGTTTATACAACTAAGAAAAAGCGCTAAAGCCCCGTCCTTTGTGATTTGTGGGTGTGATTTAGGGTACCCAGTTTGAAAAGTTTGAAGCTTGAAAAGTCCGTTAGGCAGTGGAAGCACAAAAGACTTACGGGTCCCTTGACAACTTTGAGGACAAGGTTCCCGAAGCCGCTTTCGCTCATCGTGGTCCCAGAGGAACCTCAGCTATACCGTTTAAGAAGTTCGAGTTGCTGCCCTTTCTGCGATTTATGGGTCGTACCATGGCTGGCACAATCTTTTTATGCGTACGAAGCCAGGCAGGTGGAGAACAAGTCCTGGTCCAACTCAAGTATTTACTACCAAAACATGAGGCAATCAATGGGCCGAATGTCCCGCTACCTTCAGATGTCAAAGCATACAGTTTACCTTTCTGCAGATTGACATGTATTTGCGAAAATGATGTTATCGAAGAAAGCAATGACGAGACTAAAGAATTCTGGGAGCTTTTACAAAACTTGAACTGCACGCATCCCTTTCATATCATTTCTCGACATGAAGGCTTTGAAAACTGAATAGTCATAAGAAAAGCAGCCGTCGATACAATCACATAAGATGTTCCACGTAGTGTACGCACCTAAGTACGAAAATCGAAGAACAGACATCTTTCTCGAAAGCATTGCAGCGAGTCGAAGCATGACATTTCACGTTTCGTAAATACATACAAACTCGTCGTCAGGCCACCGTCGTATAGTTGTGTTCTCCTGCAAAACAATCATTAGGGTCGAACGTGCTTTGCACTCCGAAAAACCCGGCAAGTAATAAAATATCTAAATCAGCTTGAACTCGGCACGATCTTCATTGTCAGCATTTCAATCAGCTTTCTCACAAGAAGTTCGAAAGCTAGGTTTTGTCATTAGCACGCGCAAGTAGACAGGTCCAAATGTGGTACCTAGCGGGGCGGAACGTCAGAACACTCCACGTGAACCTCGACAGAACAGCATAGTTCATATCACTCGTTCGTCGAAACGTGAGACTTGCATATTGGACGTTTGTTTGCCCTTAATAATGATCCCCAAGCGCGGGCACCAATATAATCAATAAAATCGAACTGGCCTATCCGCAGCATGACTGCACACTGGATATATAATTAGAACATTGTGGTATTGCAAGTTCGTATATCGCTAAAACGTCCTGATACACAACAACAACGAAAAGAAAAAAAATGAGCGTAGCTTGCACTGGAGGTGCAATGCTTAAAGAGACAGCGGAACTGATAGGTACATATGCAGTCTTGGAGTTTGCTGTTTTATGGCAAATTTTCTCTTTCTTTTTCCCTCCATTTCTTTTCTTTTCTTTCTTCTTTCTGTTTATTCTATGTCTTTTTCTCTGTTTATTTCAATTTATTTATTCATTTATTTCTCTCTCGCTCAATTTCTTTTTCTGTCCTGCTCTTTCTATCTTTCTTCCCTTTTTTAATGCCTTGTTTTAGGGGCGAAGCTTCCTTAGGGCGTAGGCTAGTCCGGCGTCGTAGTCGTCGTCGTCGTCGTCGTAGTAGCCACCTCTAGGTCTCAGAATGATCACTAGATGGCGCTGCGGTGCCATCTAGTGATCGACCACATGCAACCCACAACCATCCGAGGAACCTGCATCGATCTCGTCTTTGCAAACTTCCCACTACGGGCCCATCCAAGAACCCCTATCCCTTCACTTTACCGACCATAAAGCAGTTATAATGAAGGGTGAACGAAAGCCACGTCTAGCTACCATTTACGAACAATAAAATCATTTCGTTGTATATATACAGTGTTTGTCACGTCTTTCATGATGTACTGGGTGAAATTCACGGAAGATTCACGGTTTACCGATGTACCTACGGAGCTTCGCCCACTCATCATCATTCACTCCGTGGATATGCGTGGATTTTTCTATCTCTCTATTTCGCGCTTGCTTCCTCCTTCTTTCTATCCTTTTCTCTCTCTATCTTTCGCTTTGTTCTTTCACTCTTTCTTTCTCTTTCTGCATTTCTTTCTGTCTATATCTATCTTTCTCATTCTTTCAGTGCCACGTTTTACTGTCTCCCCGCCTCCTTTCCCTTCTTCACACCATCACATCGCTCCTCATCACGCTCACTTCCTTTTCTCACCCTCTTGCTACACTACACTATACAATGCTATGCTATGCTCTACTAGCGTACCTGGATAGCGGAGTGGTTAGGACTCGCCTTCGGATCGAAGTTAAGGGGGTTCGAATCCCGCCTCCTGAAATTTTGTTTCCGCAACTCTCTCTGCACTCGTTCTCTCACCCATCAGGGTTATTAGAGCCACGCCGCAGCGGTGATTAGTGCTATTTTCCCAAATTCTGTTGCACATACAAGTTCATGATGATAATAGTTTTGCGACAGAGTCGATAGTACGGCCGGCATGAACAGCTTCGCTGTTAAAACGATAACACATTAGTGGGAAGAAGAATCGAGTAGGCCAGATTTTTGTCGCGTTCACCGTTAAATCTTCGTGTTTTTTTATGTAATGTGTGACGTTATATGGTGGGTTTGTAGTACAAAGTCATGCGATGGTTGGAATCTCCTTTGGAACAAACATGGAGTTCCAACGCAATGGAACAAACAGGGTCGGCATGTAAGATATGGTATAAGCAGGAAGGAAAGATAACATGAATACTCAGGAGATACTGGAATACCTAGAAATTTAAGGGACACTGAAAATGAGTGTAAAGCAGCATACAGTGTCATTATATTCCAAATATACAACGCAAACTCCTCTACAACGCAAACTCCTCAGTGACCGTCATGAAACGGTGCACACACATCGAGCCTTGCCTGTGAAGTGAAGTTCGGCTTAATGTTTTTATTTGTATCTTCAGGCGCTGTGTATGTAATCATGCCATTCCACTCCATCTATATTTAGGCAACAAAAACACTCTTTAAAGGTAGAGTGCTGAGAAGAAAAAAGGGGATGTAGGTTGATAATATGTATATTCCTCAAGGCACAAGTGTTTTCTTAAACAGGCACCGCACGAAGTTATCTTATAATTATGTGTGGTGCCAATCAAGTTAATCTACACTTGTTTTTTTCGACGTACTCATATCTTAGGTGCTTTCAGTTATTTATGCTATATAACTATGCACACGGCTGCATAGTCGAGTAAGTAATTTAGCCAAGGAAAACAAAATGTCTCGCTTGCATGCAGAAGGCTAATCTTTTTTTTGTATATGCTGCAATAAATTTCTGATTACGAAGTATACTTCACTGATCATAATTTATTATACCATATATATGCTTTACTTGCTTTACTGTGACAGAGAGAGAGAGAGAGAAATGACGTTTATTTGCACCGTCGAGAATGACAGGGAAGAAGGCTTTGGCCTCTGCCCCCCGTTCATCCACCTAGCCGTCGGCCGGAACCCCTTGGGACTCGGTGGCGCTCAAGGCGAGAGCGAAGACTTTACGCTGTTCTTCGCCATTGTGGCTGGTAATAAGGCCTCCCAGGATTCAATATTTCTGCTTGGATCGTTGTAGGATGGGCAGGTCCAGACCATGTGCACTAGACCTGCAGTGCTATTACAGTACTCACATCTGGGATGAAGCACTTCCGGGTGCCATTTACTGTACAGATCAGGCTTTGGAAACATCCCGGTTTGCAATTTTCGCCATATAATTTCCTTTCTTTTGTTGAGCTGTTTAGCTGCCTCTGGATAGATCTTAGGATGGGATTTATAATGTGAGGTGATTTCATGGAATGTTTTTAGTGTCTCCCATGGAAAGGGGTTGCTCGAGTGGAGGCGGCGAGTCAGCGGCTATCGATCGGAAAGTGAGCCCTCGGGCGATCGCGTGCGCCTTCTCGTTCCCCTTCAGACCTTGATGGGCCGGGGACCATAGAAGTGAGATTGGCTCCGCGGGTAGTGGTCCTTGTTTCAGAATTTTGGCGGCTGCAGCAGAGATCCTGCCCATATCATAATTCTTAATGGCTAACTTAGAGTCGCTAACAATCACTCGATCGTGTACTTTTTTGAGATATTGCCAGAGCAATCGCAAGTCCCACGTCGGCATTCCCCGTCGGCGGCGTCCACACGAGTGAGGCACAGAATCATCATCACGTGGTGACGTCACCACATGACGCCATCATGACGCCGCACATCTGCTAAGTTCGTGACGTCATTCATGACGTCACATGGAGACGGCATGACCTGATATTCTTGCATGGTCAAAAGTGGGCCGATCACGGAGGCAGTGCAAAACCAATCGAGGAAACCCCCGATCCTGGAGGCAGTGCAATACCACGTTAGGTGCAGAAAGCCTTCATGGGGTGCCGGTGCAGGATCAGCACATCGACTTCGAAGACAAATAAGCTGGCTGTCGCATTCGAGTCGTCTTAGGTTAATGCATAAGAGACCCTGTAGATTTGTTATATAAATTCGTTGAAATACTCTCAGTGCCACTTGCGGCGTTACAGAGAGCAGTGGCGTTACAAATTCAAAATGGCATGCTTGAGTGATGCCTGACCAGGGTTGCTGGCGATGGAATAAGGAAAGTGATTTCATTCAGATGATGTCTCAGGCCCGTAGGAGTCGAAGTACAAATTGGTGTCGTAGAACGCCACTTGAAATTTGAAGTTATGGTGGACGCGAGATGAAATGCAAGAAGGTGGCTAGAACAGTGTGCATTTTTGTTTAGGATTCGTAAAGAAACCTGTATCAAACAGGCATAGGCGATCCCGCTTCATCTGTTGGAAATATTAGGGAAGTCTAGACAAGTTTTACTGGAAAGATTAGGGAAGTATAGACAAGCTTTTATTCAAGTGGGACTGGCAGTACGAGAAAAATCAGCAACAATGAAACGGGCTAAACCATTTTGAATGGCTTCCAGCGCATTTATAACTGTATTAGAATGAGTATCCCACCCAGATTCAAGAGACGTATTGCACTATATACCTGACTAATTATCAAGAAGTTTTAAGGAAGCAGGATCCAAAGCAAAGTTATGACGCAAGGCAGCGAGAAAGCGGCTCGCATTGTTCATCACATAGTTAATATGAGTATTCCATGGTAATTTGTTTTATATGTGAACACCTAGGCATTTTTAAGTTTTGACAGAACACAACATAGTTTGAGTATGCTGCAGCAAATGAAAAAAGGTAGACCTGATTCGCATTAATTAAATAACTGCGAAACGACGGAATCGTAGATAGGCGCCTTTGGTCTTTTCTGAGAATATGTTGTTCCAATTAATCAGTGGCACACATACTCTTGCTACTAGGGCTTCGGGGTTTTTCTTTGGAAATGCAGGAAAAGTTAGTGTCACAGCATGACCGGAAAGCCACACCAAGATGAGTTGTTGTCAATAATATCAATAGCATCGCGCGAAATGTATTTGTTCTTGTGACATCGCCGAAACTCTGCAGCGTCAAGTTTTGAGAGTCTTGGGGAAGTGCACTAGTGTCCAGGCCAGTCCCCTCCAGTAGAAAATAGAAGGAAAATAACTGCGATCTCCTGATGAATGGTAAAACTAGCCTTCTTTTCAGTGACATATGACGCGAACGACGTAGGTTAATCATCAGTGTAGACAGGCATAAAGCACTTTCGCGTTGAAAATTTGGGAACGCGAAAGCCCCAAGACAAACGGAAAACATACACAGGAGTTTTGCTGTCCACTCGTATAATTTTTTTATTGATTCAGTTGGTGCACGTTATCACTGACTAGACAAACAGGCGGCTTTCTAACCATGTTGTGTAAGCATCGTTATTCGGAGAGTTGTTGGGCTAAAGTATGTCATCACTGCTTCCCAATGGCGCAACTCTTATGACTGATGCATTCGAGAAAGAGCACTACAGTGGCGAATGCCAGCATCCATAGTAGAATAATAAAGGTGGCTTGTACGTCCTCCAAGTGCAACACTTCGTACTGCCCGGCAGCAACTTCGCTTCCGCTTCCGTCGTTCTGATTGAGGAAGCAAGTGGCTGGTTTCCGGAATATTTCGTGGTGGTGCATGAAAGGCACGGCTCCTTCCAACAGCCAACGGATCCTGCGAAGAATAACACGTGTGCTGGGTATGCTTGTCATGAATTTCTTTTCCCAGGCGGCTGTAGAAATAAGGGACGCAAATTAAGAACAGACAAAAAGGGGAAGAAATACTAGTCATGTATATGAAAGGCGTATTTTCCATTTCATTTGCTTTCCTTCACTTCGCGGTGCCATGGATTGACTCCTCAGCTACCCAGATATAACATTGTTTGGCCGAAATTCCAGCCTAACGTAACCACCACCGCATCAGTGTCTTTCTAGAAGTGACCAGGTTTTGTGGCGCAGACTTCAAACAGCCACAGCCATGACTCCTTTCCCTTTCTCCCTTATGACGCATGGAGAAATCTCTACTTACTGGAACTTTTGTTCGAGTACCACAGCCGGTTTTAATCACGTCTTTCTGAATTGCCCCAAACATACCCAAGCCCCCGTAGCAAGGGCCAGAACACCAGAAGTGATGGGAGGCTGCTCTGAGCAGCTCGCAACCTAAGCTGCGGCTCTAGACAGTGGGCTGGGCCAGAGGGGTCGCTGACATACAGAAGTGTCCAGCCAGCTAGATAGAGCGGCCAGAGGGCCCATCGTCGTCCAATTTTCCACTGCCCCCCCCCCCCCCCACACACACACACATTCCCCTCACATGATTCATGAATCAATAAAGTTCTTTACCTACCTATCTATATTCATTCATTTAAGAGAAAGCTTACCATTCTTCTATGGTGGAGTACATGGGATCACAAATTATACTAATTTAACTCTAAATATTTATCAGCAAACGCCGAGTGCTCGTCCCGTAATGGTCGTCTGTGTGATCACATTTTTTAACCACCTGTCTCTTCGCTCTTTTGTGATTTTATACCCCTACTCGCTTTATTGTAGCGCTGACCTCGCGCTTCTATGTCGACTGGCGGTGCGTAGCTGCAACTTTCTTCTCCCTTTCTTTTATTGCAATACCAAGGATATAGACACTCTCGACGGGTCTTCCTGTCGCCGTCGCTCTCATTTGCGACGTGAAAACCAAATTACTCACATCCCCTGCGCATGGTACGTTCTATCCGCGAGTAAAACCTCGCGAGGGCTAGCGGCGAACACGGCTGAAGCAGATATTTTTGAAAAGAGCTGGCCACTTCCACCACCCGGAGGGTGCGTGCGATGACATCATACCACGTGCGAGGCTTGCCGTGGATCGCGTCTTAAGCAGAGAACTTCGCCGGTCTTTACTAAGGACGGCAGGGGTTGGGAGTGAGGAGGGGTGCTGCGCCACTGGAAGGGCGCTGGCGCGCGCGCTTTTTCGACAGACATCAGGCGACGGCTCGCAAACTTGCTGTGCTCTCCTCACTTACTCCGTGTTTAGAGAACTGACAGCCCGAAAACAGCTTCGGTCCCAGGAAGGGCAGTATTCCCGTAAACCAGCGTTCTGTTGAGTTACGCCAGATCGGATCCAAAAAAGTTAGCTGGTAGCCTTACTTCGTATTATAAAACAATATTTTGCTATCGCCATTCATTGCTCCACCCTTGCTGCGCACCTGTCACTTTATTCAATGCATTTGCTTATCTGTGCAAGTCCTGTGTTCTACCGCGAATCAAATAGCACTGCTTCACAAGCTTTTGCCAGATAAACACACTCTTGTTACTTCTGCTGTCGAGCCTAAATTTCAAATTGGCGTCACATTTTGAAGCTCGTGAACAATGACTGTTCCCCCCGACGGAGCCGGTTACAAGGTTGCGGCTGTACCACTAATAAGAGTAACCATTTCATAGTTTAATTCCAATGCGCCGTGCAGAGTAGCCTTTCGTACCAGTCATACCTGCGGTCCATTGCAGCGACCAATCGGGGATCCAGGCGCTTGTTCATGTACCACCGGAAGTCGGCTGTCTCGATGCGCTGTTGTGACACGTGGAAGTAAGCCGGCTGCAGCTTATCGCAGTGGGGCGCGATGAAAACGCGGTTGCCCGTTGCGTCCATGATGATGACCGTCTCGCCCGCTACTACCTGGCGCAGCGTGCGCATTGAGTACACCTCGCTCTGCTGCAGTTCACCGTTCATGCGCATGATGCGTCCGTGCAGTGCCCGGTAGGTGTCGAGTCCTGATAGCTGCATCATTGATACCACATATGCAGAATATATAGGATAGAAAAATAGACTACCATAAGATTATTAGGCAGAAATGAGCCCCCAGACGCTTGGGATGAGCGAAGTTTTGAAAGTAAGATCGCGAATGCGAAAAAAAAGCTTAGAAGGAAATGAAAATGTTTTTGAATGCACATGCCAAACGCATCGGAGTCATGATACTCATGCCTACGTCATGAAATAAAATACATCCAAATAATGCACAAAAACTTGCAACAAACCTTAAATGCACACATTTGGCGCAATAAATGCTATGTACAGTCTCAGCGGAAAAAGATTGGCGCAAGAGATCGATTTCCTAGCTGGAAGATCACGACACGCGGCGTTGCGTTTTTCACGAGCACGTCAATTTGGAGTGTGCCAAGAACATTCTATTTTCCAGAGTAGGGGTGGCGTGCTGAAACCGCTCCACAAGCGGCGTTTTCTGGGCGACTGTGATAGAGATACGGTTGATCGCAACTATGCTTTGGATGTGCATGTCGCTTCATTATGTCTGTAGCGATACATACACTACAGCGCCCATTAAATAGCCGCTATTGCCGACGCAGCGCTCTATTCGTTGCGATGCTCAGCTGCTCACCCTAAAGGCACGGGTTCATTTCCTGTCACGGTGGTTGCGCTTTGGTAAAAACGAAATACTCGTTGCCCGTGTACTGAGCGATTTTAGCGTACGTTAAAGAACCCACGTGGTTGAAATTATCAGGAGCCGTCGACGGAAGTGTGGATCCCATAGCTTGAATCGCTTCGGGACGTTAAACCCATACAATCCTAACAACCGCAATTGTAGACGACCAGGGTGTCCTTACGCTGATGCCATCTGTCCTTCACATTATCATGAGCTTATCGCATTTTGGTTTTAATGGTGATAATTGGGCCTGTTTAGAGACGTTGTAGATTTATTGCTTGGTGTAACGCTCCCCGTACTGTATTTCAAGTATGTGATTGATTTTTTATTAAAATCGGTTGTTATCGAGACCTAAAGGAAGAATCCCTGCCTGCTCGTATTTGCCTATTCGTCTATCTATTTTGTGTATCTGTCTGGCCCAAGATTGTGTAATACGTTTCTGTCCATCAGTCCATCTTGGTAACGCGCTTCGTGAATAGCGAGGAGCGTCAGCAAACAAATTTTCTTACCGAAGTAGTATTTTGGGGCCGACATATTTCAGAGAGCTCTCGCTTCGCAAGTGGCATTTGCCATTGTTTCGACGCCGTCACTAGTGTGTTCAGCATCACGAGCGGTTGGAAATTTTTAGGTCACGAACGATTCTAATACGAATGCTGGATTTTGAATACGGGTTATGATAAATGTCCTCGGGATAGAAATTATTTTTCGTGGAGTTTTTTAACACACGGGAAGCTGTTTTTCTTGTAATGCTTCCGTCTCACCTGAAGCATGTTCATGAGCGGAGTTGCTATCAGCGTGACTGGACGTATGGTCGGTCGCCGTGCCAGCATTTCTTCGAGAGTGTCAATATGGGGAACTGGAGAGCGGATCAACATCGCTGCCTTGACCTGCATCCAATAGATCAAAAATGGTGGTGTGAAATTCGCTTAAAGATAGACTTACTAGAGCCGAACATCAGACTACACACAGCTTTTTGTACTCTCTCTTGTGACACCCCGGGTCACTTGTGTCTAAAAAAAACAGACACAAAAAACGTGAGTTATGGTGTGATTGCAATTGCATTTTCGCGGAAAGCGGATCACTCGAAAAAACTTTTCGATCCCCCGTTTTGATGTGCCGCCATTGATCGGTCTCTTATTGCTTGCCACGAAATGTAAGCGCAGGCATGAAATAAGCAAGGGAGAAAGCGAGGCAAAAATGCGTAAATAGATATAAGCACAAAAAAAAATACGTGTCATACTTCAGAAGAGGTGACAATGAAGCTTCGCTTTATCTTTGTCTTTTCTTTTTTCGCTTTTCCTTCAGCTTCCCCTTGATTTAGCACAGTCTTCTTGCTGTCTGCACGTGTCTTTTTTCCTACATTTTAAGGAAAGGGTGGCTCTATCTAAACATTGCTTGGTAAATATACAAAGTGCAAAAATCCCTTTTGAATTGAGATCTACTACATAAATTTTAACAAAGGTTGTATCATTAAAATGGGCAGGATTCCTTGACCTAAATGCATATGACTTATTTAAGCACGTTGCCAAACATCCTGTTAAAGTCGAAAAAAAAACAAACTCGCAAAGCAGAGTACAACTCCATGTGTCAGCAAAGAAAGACATATCCAAAAATTCGGTAAACTGCACTTAGGATTTAAACAAGAACTTCATGTTGCATAGACTGTTTCAAGATGAACTAGCTATTCGTAAGCAGGAAATTCAAACTTGATCAAGATTGACGCAATTTTGCGTACAATTTTATGTATGGGGCTGTAGGACTTACATTTTACATTGGTGCGACGTCTCTTGATACTGAAGAATTGCTCATGTGCTAACTTCACACATAAAGTTCGGAAAAGTTGATTCAGATTTAAATTGACAAATGAGCACAAAATTTGCCACATGTGTCACTAGAATACAAACTCTCTTAAATGCAATAGCCTCGTTACCTCCCAGTAAAAGATATTTTTGTATAAAGTAGCTGTGGCGTCTGACGTGTATTAAAAAAAAAGGTATTGCATTTTAGCTGTGTTACTCAAAATCGCATGCTGCATTGGTCAATGTCTAGCGGCGTTCTTTTCCAGCTGTAGCCTGCGGCCCTTTCTCATTTAACGCGATCAGGGACGAGTGTTGATATACACAGTAGTTATGCGCAGTAGCTGTGTTTGATCTGCGTATACTCGAGCAATATAAAGCAAAATATCACTGGCGTCAATGTGGTTTAGAAAAAAATCACGCCATATCCACCAAGTGAATGATGATGACTGGGCGAAACTCGATCGTTTTCATCCATGGCAAAAAGAGAATGTGTGGTCTGGAACGCACTTATACTTCATGGTCATCCACGCCATCGTCATCGTTATCGCGTGTAGTGGGTACATTCCACTATATTGGAACGCGCTCATACTTCATCGTTATCACGTGTAGTGGGTACATTCCACTATACTGGAACGCGCTTATACTTCATCGTTATCACGTGCAGTGGGTACATTCCGCTATACTGCGTCATCGTCATCTTTATCACGTGGAGTGGGTACATTCCACTATACGTGGCTACCTACCTACTACAACTACTACTACTACTACTACAGAGGAGGGACAGACCCACACCCTAAGGAGCTTCGCCCCTAAAATGTAGGTGCAGGCCATTTGGTGATTCATGATGAGGAAAGGTAACTGCACTACATCTGATACAGAAAGAGACAACACAAAACGTGCTTTTCCTAATCAATGCTGCTTTCTTACCTGACCCATTATATACTGGCCGATGACCAATGTGCCGATCATCCACGATCCTAGGAGAATCCGAGAAGACGTCGACCGCAGGTGTCCTTGTGCTTGTCGCTGAGTACGTTTTTTTTGTGTGTGTGGAAGTGAAAAGAAAACTATTGGCATTGTATTATAAATGAAAGACTGATTAAAACTAGGAGCCAGTGCGAGACACATCCGCGGTACAGACACCCAGGTATCAGAAGCAAATGAGTTATATAATTACGAAGATTTTAAAGAAAGAAACAATTTTAGAACATATTAAATTGCCGATATAGTGAATGGAACAAAATTTTAGCTCAGCCATTAAGAACGCTTGTAATATCAATAATGCTAAAGTGCAGAGTGCAAATTCCGGTAAGGGACGAAGAAGAACACACACAGCACGGGACCAGCGCCTAAGTTGGCGTTTGTTGTGTGTTGTGTATGTTTTTCGATGTCCTGTGCCTAATTTGAGCTCTGCTGTTTATTGTCATAAACCGAAAAGCCCAGCAACAACTGCTCTTCATATCTCAATATTTTTTTGTGTCATGCTTCCGTTCTATTTACCTGGGCATGAGAACACTGCCACTGTTTGAAAGGCGATGCCAGACATGCAAGTATCAGAGGAACACCGTACTGTACGAAAACGTAGAATTACACAATTTTCAAATACAACGTTCCTGATAACTTGTTTGTGGTGGTATACAGTAAATTATTTTGCTTGAAAATTCGGAAATATTGTTTGTTTCTCTTCAAGACGTGAAGCTACACGGACCACACAACGTTAGAAAGGATAACTATTCTTCTGAATGCTGTGTCCGGATTAGCTTCTGTATCTCTAAAAGTACTTGTCTGTTGAGTACCCGAAGTTCTTGAAAACGCTTTAACCAGCAAAGTGTCTAACCATCATATATTCTAATCTCCTTAGATTGAACTTCAAGGGTATAGCTTCATAGAGGGATCGCAGGCTTAAGGGCAGTGAACTATGCATGAACCAGAATTTTCGCATATATAATAAAAAAAATTGTGTAGCCTGCATTAGAGGCGCAATGCTAATAAGACAGTCGAGCAGATGTGCACCTAGGTGGTCCTGGCTGTTTCTGTTTCAATAAATTTTGCATTTTTGTCTTTCTTTCTTCCTCTATTTCTTTCTTTCTCTCTTCTCCCAGTTTGTGGTGTATATTTTTTTATCTGTCTATTTTAGTTCTTTCTTTCTCACTAAATAAAAAGTTGGGCCAGTAGATGTCGGTTTCTGATCACTGAGGGTGGCGCGAAATATACAGCACACAAGAAAATTGGGGGGACCCTTAAGCTTCGCCTTTAAGAGTTGAACGCTATAACGATATCCCGTCCCTAGTGCGTTCTTCAATCACTTAGTGCATACTATGTAATGGGTAGTATGCTTTAAACCAGGAGAAATTATGCGCGGCAAATGTGGGAAATGTTTTCGAACTTGCTATGCACCCACTACGTGGTGTTAAGGGAATACGCGCAGTAAGGTGTGCCGTTTGTAATGGGTGGCTGGCTTTAAACTATGGAATCGTTATGATAGTCACATATTCTGACGCCCGATGGCAATGTACGCTTGTACCACGCAATATACCTGGGATATTACATGTTATATTACGACGCCCATATAAAGGACGCTTGCGTTTGCGAAGCATGGAAGTTATTTTCACTGCATTTGCAAGCAGAGGAAGTTATTTTCACAGTATTTCCAAGCAGAGGCATGGCTGTGTGGTAGAACACCTGCTTGCCACGCAGACAACTCAGGTTCGATCCTCACTCGGACCCGAAAATTTTATTATTTTATTTCGATCTTTCTCGATTTTTCGGTCACGGACAAGATGATGATTTTTCGCTCACAACCAACGACACCGACGCCGACGCCGGAATTTCTCCGAAACGAGCTCTTTAACGCTATCGCGTTAAAAGCGCGTCGTCCTGTGCCATCCTTCTTTCTTGTGTGCATTATATTTCACGCCCCCCCTCAGTTATCTTTCCTTCTCTATCTGTCTATTTATTTCTTACCCATTCTGAGTGCTTTTATCTTTCATTGTTTCTCTTTCTTCCAATTCTTTATTGGAAGAAAGAGAAACAATGAAAGATAAAAACACCCAGAATGAATATTTTTGTCTGGCTATTTCTTTCTCTTTGTTCGTTTTACTCTCTCTTTCTATTTCTGCCTTTCTCTTTCTTTCTATGCTAACCTTTAACCTGTCCCCTCCTGCTCAACCTCACATCTTTCCTCCCTCCCTAACTTCGCTGTGCCACACTCTTGCTTATACTATACTATAAAAGGCTATGCTATGCTCGGCCGGCGTTCTTAGACAGGGGAGTGGTTAAGGCGCTCGACTTCGGATAGTGGGCACACAGGTTGGTATTTTTTCGCCGCGAAGAAATTTTTTCCTGTAAAATTTCTTTCGTTCCTTTTATATCTCTTGATTTCTCTTATTCTCTCTGTATTTCTCTATTTCCTTCTCTCTGTATACTCATTGCCTCGGACATCTGAGTTATTGCATTCCCCCGCTGGAAAAATCGGCGGGCATGTTTTGGGAATGAAGCAGAAGATTAAGACGACGATGGCGTTAAAGAAGAGGAAGAAGAGAGGGCGTGCCGGTTCATGATGAGGACCATTTTCTGTTCGTGGACCACAGGCCAACGGAGGCGCTAAAGAGCTCCGCCGTTAAAATGCTAATAGCTTGGACACTGATAATTCTTTATACGCGACATATTGTATGCGTACATTGTTGTTTTGATTATTTTTCTCTTTTCTTATTCTTTATTTTGTTCCAGTTTTCCTTGTGTTGGTGTTTTTCTTCAATAATACTGTCATGTTGATGAGACAACCGGCTCTAATTGTGGCCTACATTCCCATCATTTTCTTATATTTGAATAAAAAAAGAAAAGGCCCAGGGTGGCAGTGTCTGCATTACGGAAACTCTCTATACGTGAGTATTCATTAGATTAAGGAGTTTCTTTGCGCACCACCTCTAGGATACCAAGCGAAGGTTGGTTGTTTTGAGCGCAGACTTAGTAAATATAGATCAGTAAGACGACTGTCGTTAGATTCGCGAGAACACCACTGTAATTTTGAAAGGCAATCATTGTTCGGAATTTTATATCAAGCGTAAAAAATTCTCTATTCTCTAGGACGTTCCGCATCCTTCATATTGCAATCTGTCTTGTACTGACTAATATTTTTTTTCTATGCACTCTGCCACAATTCCAAGTGGAAGTTTGATGGAGACGACGATAGCTTCCAACCAATTCTACGTTCACCTTCGTATCACCTAAAGGTGCAGTGGCCCATCGGAGCGCATCACCGGCAATATGCTTGTTGCAGTACCAAATAATTTTTCACAGATGGGCATGACCAACGCTTCAAGAATTCCAATAGCGTTAACGTGCTTGTTCCCGATATCTCAGGAATTTATTTACGAACGCAGATGGTTAATTTCCGCTCAATATATTTATTTCAAGAAGTTTCATTTGTCTTTTTGAAGAGCTGGAATTGTACAGTGATTATTTTTGTCAGTTTTTGGAATTACGTACAGGCGTTACGGTTGCCTCATTGAAAAGCACTAACATTTGAGCAGCATTGAGGCAGCGTAGACCCAGAAGACCGTCTCTAATGTGGTCGTCCACCTGCTTCTGACAGTATGCAGTGACCAGGCAGAGATGAGCACAAGAACGAGCATAGTAGCGAAGAGTAGCACCATCGTCTGTGTGGAAAAGCAAATCGCAAAACAAAAATTGAGGCAGACTTTGGCTCTGCCCAGCAAAGTAGTGTTGCTTGGAGAAACATTACAGAGGCGTGTTAGGTGATGCTAGGTCATTGCTTAACTGATTTTTCCACCCAGCTGTGGCGTTATGCTCCTCTCTGACGTCTGCAAAATCTAGATGTGTAGGGTTAATCTTCTTTCGCGCTAGCTTAATGTAATGCCAGCGCACTAGTGATCAGCACCCACTAGTTTATGTGATTAGGGCTGATAATACAGCCGTATTAATACAAGATGTGTAATGTTCACATCATGCTACTGCCCTTCCTCCGTACTTCACCGTATAAATTAGCGCACTGGAATTATTGCCATCATGTGGAAATTATCATGGAATTGTAGCACACAATTTTTTTTAAAACTAAATTTTGTTTAACTAAAGTCATAACTACCTGCGTGAACATTTTTGTATTCATATAAACATGTATGAAAATAAGTCATGTTACGACCGAGGTATTTGGGTTGTCAGTCTCGCAATCCTTCACTATTATGGTGAGGCTAAGAATCGTTGAAGGTGCCATAGGATAGATACTACGTGATTACACCAGTACGGTGATCTTGCTTAAAAGGCGCATTTTTCAAGAAAATTGAATTCTTATTTCGCTGCCTGATGAAGAGAAGCCCATTCGTCGAAACGTTGGCTGAAGTTAAATTCTCTGCACATCAATTTTTTCATCACCTATAGCGCGACATTGCATGATTAGTATGTACTTTATTATCTATCGTGTCACCCTTCAACATATCACCTTCCCACTTATAATTATGGCTAGAACTGCTTAATGGAGACTGATACCCTATTTGATGAGCTTGATACTGGTGGCAGCTAGCAAGAGTGATTGGAAATGGCTTTACTCTATAGATACTGATGGGCTAATTGTTGCCCATGGGCGTCTGATGTGCGAGTTCGTCTGTATCAAGTTTTAAGTTCACAGCTTCATAAATATTATGATTCAAGAAAAATGCGCGAAAAACATTGACGAAGAGAGACGGGAACAGCGCAAGCGCATAGCCCAGCGAACTAGTAATATAACTTAGAAGAATGGACTGTTGGGCGAGTTGGTATTCTATGTTTCTCTTCATCCACGTTTTTCGCGCATTTTTCTTGAAACATGGAATACCAACTCGCCCAGCAGTCCATTCTTCTAAATATTATGAATACAACTCATTGGCAATATCATACTTCATAACATAGCGCTTCGCGGGACACAAGAGTGTTTTGTTCCGTCGTAAGTAACGATAAAATATTCTGCTGAGCTTGTGTTATCATTGCTCTAGAAATATTTACAGAATGAAGTGCACTGATACAAGGTGCATGGCTCTCATTGTTCAATATCGCGATGTGTTTCATATAGTGATACATATATAACGTTCGAAACGATTTTTCTGGGGTGAAAACGTGAACTCACTCTCATTTCCACATAACCTACTCCCACAACTATACAAGCGTGAGAAAATGCAGAAATTGTAATATACATTATATAGGGTACATGAAAACATTTGTTAAGCTGACTTAATTGGCTCTTGAATGTTTCAGTACACGTGGGAATACTGCATATATTCAGGCAACCTGTTGTGTGAGGGTATTCTCATGGCTGGGTGCACATAAAGCTACACATGTTGCAGTATTATAAGGGAATATTGAAACACTCCATGGATTTGTGGCACGAATACCGAATACAGAACTGTTCACGCTTGCTTTTTAAGAGATCGCTGTTGAAAATGTGACCTTTGGCGGGAAGGAGTCGGTGGAGGAGAATGCGCCAGGCAAGTAGGGTCTCTTCACTCCGCTCAGCATTGGGAACATCTTCGTAGATGTGCGCCTCGGCCGCGTAGACATAGCGCAGATAATCTACCTTTCAGCGAGAATGGTCCCACGGCTACGTCCGCTTCCTGCAATAAACGATGAATGCTACTATTATTCTCTTTTTCAAGCGCAGATTGCTGCCAGGTCACAAATTTTGACAGTGGTGGCAGTGACATCGTACGCAAAAAAAAAAGACCAAAAAACACAGCGCTGGCTAGTGTGCACAGATGCGGCCCTTACATGGTGCACTGGTCCACATGAAAATTTGGGTGTGAGCCGTTTTCAAATAATTGGTGCTATCTCTACTGTGGGCCTTGTCGGCGATTAGCTATTTCTCATATTGGAATAAAATCTTTAGTTGAGGTAATTTGTCATTTCACATTGTGACATTTTATTTTGGCCCTGGATATGAATGCATGACTGTCGTTGTTGTCCCGTAGCAACAGAAGTGTTGCCCTAATGAGCACGTGTATAGAGGTCCAATACCTCGCACAGAGGAAGCCAGGTGGGGGCATTGCCCAATGCTTAAGAAAGGAAGAAAGAAAGAAAGAAAGAAAGAAATAGAAGAAAAAAGAAAGAAATAAATGAAGAAAGAAAGAAACAAACAAACAAAGAAGAAAGAAAGAAAGAAAGAGAAAGAACGAAAGAAAGAAAGAAAGAAAGAAAGAAAGAAAGAAAGGAAGGAAGGAAGGAAGGAAGGAAGAAAGAAAGAAAGAAAGAAAGAAAGAAAGAAAGAAAGAAAGAAAGAAAGAAAGAAAGAAAGAAAGAAAGAAAGAAAGAAAGAAAGAAAGAAAGAAAGAAAGAAAGAAAGAAAGAAAGAAAGAAAGAAAGAAAGAAAGAAAGAAAGAAAGAAAGAAAGAAAGAAAGAAAGAAAGAAAGAAAGAAAGAAAGAAAGAAAGAAAGAAAGAAAGAAAGAAAGAAAGAAAGAAAGAAAGAAAGAAAGAAAGGAAGGAAGGAAGAAAGAAGGAAAAGTGGTAGGACAGGCACTCACTCCAAGCTTCATGGAAATATGTGTAAAAAGAATCTATATTAAGACCAAGACATAGGTTTTCAGTCTCACAATCATTCAGTATTATGGTGACCGCCACCACAATACTGGCCAAATTACATGGCCGCGGCCAAAAGACGGGCTGCCAAAAGAGAGATTCTCTGGGCTAGTCTATGAAGTTCTCTGCACTTATTGCAATGTCACTTACATCGGAGAGACAAAAAAGATGCCCCCCACCTCCCCGAAGGGAAATCGTGAGGAAATGCGAATGCATTTCGCGCGCGCTTCACTCCATTTATATATGGTGGTTGTGGTTCGAAGAAGGAAAAGGCGCCTAATTTCTGCAGCCCGGGCGGGAGCACGGCGCAGCGCCTGTTTTTTTTTTTTTGCCTTGGTTCTGTTTTTTTCTTCTTTTTTTTATTTATTTTTTTTATTCTTTTTGTTCTTTTTTTCCTGTTTTTCTTTTTTTTAATTTTTTTAAATTTTTTTTTCATATATAGCTCCGCCAAGCTCCCGCGATGCGAGCGCCCTCACGCACTTGAAATGCATTCGCATTTAAAACTGGAGACGCGTAAAGCACGCAGCGATGGAGCGGTGTTTCCTACTGGAACATGCCAATCGCTGCTAATGGGCAATGAGAGACAGAAGACTCCGACTGGACACAGAGACCCGCAGTCGGCTTTTAGTTAACGCGCACGCTGCGAATTTTTATTGTTCAACAACGCACAGGAGAAATCTCCCACCGGCACCACCTTGGAGGTCAAGATCCATTGCCATATATACGGGATGGACAGTGAACGGTTGTGCAGCGCGAGCAGTCGGTTTTTTCAACCAAGAAACTCGCTAGCAGACGCTGCCTGCGTCGGCGTCGCGAGGCGAGAGGGGGGTAGCGTAGGAGAGGAGAGAGAGGGGGGGGGACGCGCATGCGCAGTGGGGGGTGCGGACGCTGTGGGCAGGGATGCCTAGAGGAGGGAGGGGGGAGCGTATTAGAGGAGAGAGAGGGGGGACGCGCATGCGCAGTGGGAGCGCGGGGAGGGATGCCTCGAGGAGAGAGAGGGGGGAGCGTAGGAGGGGAGAGAGGGAGGGGAGGCGCATGCGCAGTGAGGGGTGTGGTTGCCGCGGGGAGGGATGCCTAGAGGAGAGAGGGAGAGAGGAGGTTTTTTATTTATATTTTTTTAAAGGGCTTGCGCATGCGCATTATGGGTGGTCACGCCGCCCACCACTACCACCGGATTAAGCTTCGCCATAAGATGCTTCACATCTAACACCGGCCGGCGCTTACCTCCTCAACCTATCCTCCTCCTCCGCGGACAACGCCGGACAACGCCGGACAACGCCGGACAACGCCGGATGCCTGACATAGCCCGACTATGAAATGCATTCGAAAAAAAAATAACTTTCCGGAAAAGACATGGCAACACCGAAACCACGTACGTAGCTTCAATGCAGCACGAAACGCTCTCGCAGAACACAGCGAGAAGATCGACCATCGCGTCAACTTCGACGTGACCCAGGTCATCGAAACGGAAGGTAGCCGCACCAAAATGCGATTAATAGAATCCTGGCATATCCAAACGACACCTGGAAAATATTAAATGCTCAACTGGGACCCTGCCGAGCTTGTATGTGCACGGTCTCCAGAACCGATTGAGAAAACAACGCAGTAACAAGAAGAACGGGAAGAACGACGGGGGAGAGGGAGACAACCACTAAGAAAAAGCACTAGCTTCAGAGCCCGCCAGACAGTTGCCCCCTGAAGAAGACACCTATTCGATCTCTTCCTCAGGAGGTGACTAAAGACTAAACGTGGTTGGAGAGTCCGTTTATTCGTATAATTTTACCCAGCCAGACAGATCTCCGTAAAATATATTTACCTTTAAATTGCGTATGTTTGCATTTAGCATCATAAACTGGTTTTTTCAGCACACGTGTTGGTCTCAGCACGAAATACGGCGGACAACTGAACGTTCTTAATAACCGCCCACACATGCGCGAGCAATATGTCGTGGGCCGTTCATTCTACTCTTCTTCGATGGCAGGCTCGGTCGTAACCAGCGCTCCCTATACTGCTCCCTCCTCCTTGGCGGAAAGGGAAGCTATTTATCAAAGTTCAAGTCGATGAGTACATTCTCAGGGACTCATGTAGGTGGCGATAGCGGTGAAAGAAGCAGTATATCGGGGGGCGTTTTCTGCGACCTAGCCCGCCATGGAGGAAGAGAACGGCGCGTCAGGCATTTGGCCTGGCACATTGACCACCGAATCCAAGAGCTGAAATCGTGATATGTGCTTACTTACTAAACTGTGTACTTCTCCCTCAATTCGCGGCACTTTCTTTAAAATGCTTTTGAACAATGACAATACAAAGTCTCTAGATAGAGGTTTTAAGGTTTGCAAAGGACCGAGACACTCCATAGAATAATATCTGAGTTTAAACGTAATAGAAGGTATTCTGACGTTTGGGTTGTATGAATGAAATTCATTCAAGTTAGTAATATTGATTTTCGGAAAATGGCACCATTTGTTGACGCCAACCAGTGATTTGGGCAGTAAACAGCTACGTTTATATTTAGTTGTGTATTGATGTTGCTTGCGTGAAAAGCCGTTCCTAATCCTCGAGTTGTCACTTATTGTGGTAAGCAAGTGCCACTCATTCTGGTCATGTATGTGTGCTCGGCCTGTATACGAATGAGCACACTCAGTTGCAGTGGTGGTTGTCAGGGGGGCAGCCTCTCTCAACAGCGATCATTCACAGACTACGTGCGCACGTTACAATATCTCTGGTTTTCTTTTTCGGTACAGAGCCACGACCGCAGCATAAAAACCTGCTAGAAATCACAAAAGGACGATCTTTCGCATGAATTAGCTAATATACAGAATATACACGTACGTTTCTTTGCAGCATTCCAAGTGGGCCGGTGAAATTGCCATCGTCAAGAAGGTTTCCCCAGTACTCGTCCACGCTGTCTAAGAGGTTCGTAGCTGCATTTAAATGAGGTGTGGTGTTAATTAACTGGGGTGACAAAATACTGCACAAACTACACAGTCAAGGCATACTCATGTCACAATACATCAATTCATCAAAATAATGTTTCACCTTCAGTTCTATTGTGGCGGTAAAGCAAATGTCACGTAAGAATTTGATCTGAAGTTGTACTGACATAATCTGAATGCACCTGAATTCCAGAAGACATCTTTCACATTCGAGATATACCGATACCTACGAGACATGAATAAACTATAACTTTGTCCTGGAGGGCGTCACAGAAAAAGCGACTGTTTAAGTAGAGCCCAATGGCATTGCAACAACAACAAAAAAACATTTTTCTGTTTGCTTCTCGGATGTGCATACAAATACAATTCTCCAAAGACTAGAATGGCAGTATCGCGGTGCTTTGCGTATTCATCTCTCTGGGTGGAGTGGAAATTTATTCGCCAGAGACATGCGATGCCTTTTGAAGCCATCGGAGATTGTTGAAGCGATGGTAACGCATATATCATGAAAAGAAGACATGTTTTTGGCGAAATAGGCAGGTACTCAAATGACTTAAAATGAGAACAATAAGTTGGTGAGATCGGTGTCGTCTCTACTTTTAAGGCAAAACCCCTAATTCACCATGAAGTGTCCAAGAAAGAAACCAGCAGCGAGCATATTGAATCAAAAACCTACTTCTATTGCTCCCATTGTATGAAGAACCGCGCGAACTGCGCTTTCACTTTGCAGCGTTCACATGACAGCGTTCATTGCAGCGTTCGCATGACAAAAAAGGAGAAGAAAGACAAGTCGCATTCCTCTCAAGTATGGCTCGAGGCGAGTGGTGTCTGCGTTCACCACGACTATGCGGCGTTCGGTTGACTAAAAATCAAAAAACAAAAAATTGGCCGCGTATCTGCGTGCTTCGCTGCAAATGTCGTCGAAAGACGATAGTCTTGTGCCGACTGCACTGCATGAGCGGCATGAGTACCACAATTTAATAGCTGGGCTAGCCGCTGGGCTCGTTTTTCGGACGTTTTCCGGGCACGCTTAGACGGACGCCGGCGTTTCTCCGCTGAAATTTAGTCGTCGGTCTTTTCTCTGCGTTCTCTGATCATGTCTTGTAGAGTGGGTCGTATTTCATCAAGCGGCCATATATGTTTTTGCCTTGCCTGAGACAGCGCTCTTCTACGATGAATCAGCCGCATCTTGTTGGCATTGATAAAACAGAAGAGGACGCCATCTAGAGCGCTTCCGGGGAACATCGGCTTGTGTTGAACTATGCTGCTGCCAGGTGGCAGCACCACAGCGTCGAAGTTAAATCACTGGGCGGAGACTTGTTTTGTACACAGCGGCGCATTTTCAGCGCCGCGTAATAAACACTAGGATCTTTATAATTACGTATCTATAGATTTTGTTTTAAAGGAACACCGTGAGTAGTACTAAGGTATTGATGTTGTGCCTCAGGTATGCGTAATATTTGATTTTTAATTGCCCACGCTCACCCGTATGAACACATGCCTCTCGGTCAAGATTGGAGGTCGTAAGGCATGGGGTTAAACTTTGGCCAACTAGCTGAATCGTGCGACGTGCCGACAAACAGAAAAACAGGCAGACAGACAGACATACAGACAGACAGACCAAAATTTCTCCGTATAGGTATCCCAAGAAAGACTATCGTCTTTAAAAATTAAGGCAGCTTCGCACTATACCTCGCGACAACTTTCTGTGGCAGCACAGCCAAAGCTACGTGGGCGGAGCTTCTGCACATGTGTTACTACGCCAAGTAGTCCGTTTGCGGGTGATTTCGGTTTCGGTTTCGCAAGCGCAACCAACATGTACGTTTTCGCACGAACATCCAAGGTTTGTGATGTTATTTTTGAAGTATTGTATTAAAAGATAGGTTATATGTAGCTTTAATCGAAATCTATGTCAAGTCTTGAAATACTTATGAACGCAGCAGTGAAGGGAAAATACATGGAATCATTGCTGCGTTATTCTGCGAGTTCCAGCATAACGCTAACCTGCCAGTGCTTCAAGCCCACGTGTAAAGTGAGCATCATACAGTAATGCTTGCATTTGGCTTTTTTTTTTCAAAGCAATAAAATATTCTTTATTGCTAAGGAACACAGGAAGCAGCTTTATTAAAGCGGTCAGATTTATTTTTGAAAAAAAAAAGGGGGGGGGGGGGGTGGGGGGGCACGGCCGAGCAGGAACTGTGTGATAGGAAATTCAACGCAATGACAAGAAACCATGCCCTAAATTTCGGTTAATACAGGGTCGGTATCGTCGTTTTCCTTCTTTTGGAGACGCAAGAACTTTCTGGAGACGCTCACGTTATTTTTTTGTGGACGCGAAGGCATCGATGGGTCGCAGATATCTTGGCCACGACCGGTCACAGGCGGGCGTCTCACGTTCGTAAATGCACGGCCATGGTAAATCCGAGCGAGTGAAACGCACTCCTTACTCGGTCAAGAACACTGTTTTGGCAGTTCGCCGCTTAATACACATGAACGCGCATGTTGCCTAGGCGAAGCTTCGCACTGGTGATTTTATCCTCGAAAATCGCTGTCGTCGCAAAGCGCCAAGAACCGCTCCCGCCGTAGACGCCGACGGCTACTGTGTTACGGTACGCGATCTTTAGCGTGAGTGTATCAGCAATATCAGGCAACCGAAATAGCGACCACGTATGGAATGCAATTTACGAAAAGCGTCATTGTTTTTACGTACAGTTTCCAATCGCAATTTCGCTTTCAAGCAGCTGGTCTTGCTGAAGACTGACAGGTCGCCGGTGTCACTTTCAAGGTGGCTATCGCGATGAGAGACCCACTTGCGCTGACGGTATCACTCGCACACAACTTCTTTCTCCGTGATAGCATATGCGGAGAACAAAATATTTGATGACGCACAGCTGTCTTCTTTTCTTTCTGCTCGATGAATATAGATCACCTAACGAACACGCACTCATCCTCGCTCACAAGCCACGATGTGAACTTGCTGCAACCGAACGACGCCATCGTTGTTTAGCGGGGCAGGAAAAAGGTGAAAAAGACAACAGAAAACCAGAAAACTAGAAACAGCAAAAAACGAAACTCCCGCACGGAATAAGCTTTCTTGATAACAATGCGAACGATCTTGAACATAACTACATATTTTGTTTTTATCTTTTATTTTATACTACGTAGTATATAAAAGTTAGCGTTCGCGGACTACATGCAGAAGCGTAGTAAAAAAGTGCGTGATTCGGCTTCGTAGCCTTGGCTGTGCTGCCACAGAAAGTTGTCGCGAGGTATAGTAGTGCTAAGCCTGAAAGAAGTGCGGAGCTGGGCCGCCTTCTTTGTTTCTCTTCAGATATTTCTTTTTTTCGTCCTATCTTCCTTTCTTTTTGCTATTTTCTGTTTTCTTCTGTCTTTATTTATATTTATTTATATTTGTCTTCCTAATTTTCGCTCTTACTTTCTCTCTGTTTATCGCTTGCTTACATTTTTTTTTCAATTTTTATAAGTGCTTTTGCCTGCGTTACGCTAAGCGACGACCGCATACGACAGCCCGGGTCCCAAAAGTGCTCTGCGCTTGATAGCATCATCAAGACGCTCGAAGAATAAGAGGAACAAGACTTGTCCTTGGCGCGAACGCGTGTCGATTATGCTACGGAAGACTATGCTATACGTGGTCTTACGTGCGTTATTCCAAACTTTGACAGCATACGACAGCATACGATAGACCGGGCACCTAAAGTGCTCCGCACTTAAAGAAGTGGCTTTCAGGTGGCCCGACCTACTGACGGCTCGCGGAAATTTCGCGCGTTGGAAACACTGAGTCAGGGCCTAATGGTTTGTGCGCAAAGCCGAACATATTTGCAACGGCAGAGGAGGCTCGACAAGAACGAATTGACGCAAGACGAGCCGAGAGGCTCGTCAGGTTGTGACATGAGGCTTTCAGCAAGTGAACCATCAAAAAGTTCCCTTCATTCAAAAATAAAAGCTTGTGTCAAAGAGCTTCATTCACGATGGACATCGTACCTGATGTTTAGGGACGCCGTGATATTCCCGAAGAGAGAGCCCGTAAGTCCCGTACACTTGTCTCTTTCCTTCTCGTACTGTGGTCATCGTGTAGGGGAAATAGTCAAACTGAAGGAGTAAAAGAAAAGTGACATAATATTAGCAAATCATGTCTCACAGGGCCATGAGGCGCAAGTAGGAATAAATCTTCGGTCGATTACATGCTTATGCGCATTCATATGCCACAAAACGGACGCTGTACTTTGACGCTGTCAAAGACTATGCAATGATAAACAGCTTTACCGACCGTGACAAAGCGATCAAATGGTCCCCCCAAAAACTTACGGTTAAGTGAGTCCGACCTCACCGGAATGAGAAGCCTTATTTTAAACTGATTTAGTGTTATGTCACAATATAGATTTGAAAAATCCCGGGCATACTAACATTTTAACTTTCCACATAACCTACGGCAGGGTTTACTTGCAGAATCATAGTTATGTGAATAGTAACTGCCAAAACTGTCTGCAATTCTCGTTTAATGCACTTGCGCTACTTGTGATAACCCTTTTGCACGCCAAATTTAGCAGGCAAATTAAATGTCAATGCGCATGGCCGGAAACCATTCTGGGTCCAAGTTAGTAAAAAAAACATGGAACACACAACGCTATTTTAGACATATTATATGGGTACACTACATGCGATAGTTCCTGGATAATGGTTTCAATCATGTTTCTAACGACCTCTCTAGTGAACCATGATTCATTAGCCTTGCGGCTCGT
This sequence comes from Rhipicephalus appendiculatus, assembly GCA_030522465.1. Lineage (NCBI taxonomy): Eukaryota > Metazoa > Arthropoda > Arachnida > Ixodida > Ixodidae > Rhipicephalus > Rhipicephalus appendiculatus. The sequence goes on along the minus strand of JALIZH010023515.1, from coordinate 32,694 downwards.
CTTAAGGCAGTGTGTATTACGGTATACGCTTTCAAAGCTTTCAAATGGAGGTGGCACAGTTCGCACAAACACAGTCAAGCAGTATAACAAGTAAGCAAGCCAAACAGCCTTGTCCTCTGATATTCGGCTGTAGTATACAGAAGTCATTTCTCTCGAACCACGGCAGAACAATCGGAACATCACAGCACTGAAGGTATGATGCCGAGACTTACTTGGTATAGTGGTCAATGATGACGACAGTTTCACGACAATTCTTGAAGAGCAAAATCAAGCTTCACTGAAAATGCGACCGAGAACGTCTCACACGCAAGCTTCCGAGCATGACCTGGACTTAATGGCACTCAGTTACGTCAATCATAGTGGCGCCGATGAAAGCTCGGTGGTGACGCGGCATCTCCAATACGTGCCATCTTAGGGCGAGTGCGTAGACGTGGAGTGTTCTTTCTGCTGTCGTACTAGTATTGGTTTACGAAAGATATGAGGGCTAGCAGATTATTGTCTGTAAGCTGCCTACTTCAGCATTGCTTTAACCCTTTCAGTCCCGAATTAAATATTTTCAATGTAAGCAACTAGCTCTTACATTTTGAGATGAGCATGATCGTGGTAGTCCTAAAAAACTGAAAAACTATTCGCTCACACTTTTCAGAGAAGAGTAATTAACGTGTCAATTTATTTAACAAATAATTATTATTTAATAATTATTCCATAATTTTTGCTTCATTTACTACATAAAATATTATTTACATAGGATAGTATATTGTCCAATAGCCAAAATTCAAATTTCCGACACAGAACTAAAATTAATGCCCTATCTCTGCACGGTGAAAGAAGACGCTGCTTCAGCGAAATGCGCGAGCAGCACGACCGCTTCTGTAATTTCTTCGCTCAGACGTGACCTGCCTTTATTATATGTACCATGTTGACACCACATGTAGGGCAGATGCTAAATACGGGCTCTTGAGGAAGAACAAAGCTTTATCTTTACCAGATGCTTGCTGACTGACCTACATAATTTATGATTCCAATTGGAATCACAGGGACTGAAAGGGTTAACGAAACAAAATATTTATATTATGCACGAACCAAGCAAAATGACGAAGTGGCTGTTAAGAATTCTGTTACATCAAACAGCTACTCGAGCGCTTGAAAGTAGGTTTTGCTTTAACCCTCTAAGTAGCGGTTGCTTGGAATAATTATTGCTCGGACTGTTGACCCGAAGGTCACGGGATCGAATCTCAGCCGCGGCGACCGAACTTCAATAGAGGCAAAATGCCAGATGCCCGTGTGCTGACATATAACGGGGACGTTAAAAAACACCACGTGATCTAAAATACCGAAGCCCACCCCTCTACGGCGTCTGTCATGAAATCGCAGCTTTGGGGCGTAAAACCCAAACAATGATTATTTCTTAGCATACTTACTGGGCCCTTGACAACTTTTAGGACAAGGTTCCCGAAGCCACTCTCAGTCATCGTGGTTTGATATGAGCTTGAGGTATGCCCTCAAGGTACTGTGAGTTGCTACCCCTTCGGGAATGAGTGTACCGAACAGGGCTTCTTTCTGTCTGCTTATGCACTGCAAGGCAGATACAGAACCTTTTCTTGGACGAGCTCAAGCTTTTGTAACCGAGTCGCCAGACAATTAGCTCACACAATTAAATTTTAACCCGTTGTTCGCGCAGAAATCTAAACGAAGTAGTTCATCTTGCTGCACAGCAACAATTGTGGAAAGATAATATCGTAGAAGGATCTGAAGGCACCGAAAAACTCTGAAAGTTTTACAGGGTTGAGATTAGACGCATCTTCTTGGTGTCTTTCAAAGGGAGTATACCATGTTCCCTTCGTCACCAGGGATACAGCCATCGATACAATCTCATAAGTTGTGGCACGTGGCGTATGTTCCTAAGTATGGAATTTGTACAGCAAACACCTTGTAGAGATGGATATGCGAGTCCAGGCAAGAAGTTGCCTGTTTTCTGATGACTCCAAGACTTTGCCCCCTTGCCATGTTGTTAGATATCAGCGGTTTCCCGTGAAACGATCATTACGGCTGAACGTGCTTTGCAATCGTACAAGCTTTGTATGCCTAAAATATATAAAAGACAGTGCGAACTTCGAAAGATCCCCGATGTCAACGTTGCACTCAGTTGCTTGACGTGAAGTTGGATACTTCGAAAGGGACAGTTTGTCATTAGCATGCAAACGTCGACGGGGTCAAGTGTGGTAGCTAGCGATGCGGAACATCTGAACGCGTTACGAAAGAGTCGACAGCCCAGCCATTCGCCACGACAATCTTCGACGAGTGGTGAAACTTCCATATTGCACGTGTGTTTGCACTTACTAATGATTTTCGTGCCGCGGGTGTCTGTAACATCAATAAAATAAATCCGGCCTCTCGGCACCATGATTGCGCTCTCGAAAGATCGTCCAGAAAGCTTCAGCGTCGCAATATCGTGTCTGAAAGACATCAAAATAGTCAGTTGTTGGGCTAGTTGGTCCTACATCTTGCATAGGGGAGCGTCTTGTCTGTCGTGTGTTGTTTCTTCCCAACTGATTCCGCGCTCCCCTATGCAAGATGAAAGACATCGTCATACAGAAAGTTTTCAAGGAAAAAAAAACAGATCAGTACAAACAAGATTGCGCTGGGCAAGCGCCTTATCGTATTCGCTATTGAGTCTTTTTTACTTTTTAAATCTGTGGCACGCATCACGCCACGCAAATGCTGAACTTCCCCCGTTCAGCTAGAATCTGCTTGATTTCTTCCGTGTCTATACAGGATTTTGTCATGTCATGATTTAGTGGCAACGCGCTTTGGCTTGGGCATTGAGAATTAACATTAACTTTAAGAATTACATCGCTGTGATAAAAAAAATGCTGAAGGTGTAGGTCGACATTATTGTACTCAAACTAAAATCATTTTCTCCAAGTCGGTACTTTTTCGTGCTGCGAGAAGTTGTTTCATCATTATGTACTGCACCGAAAAAGCTTATGAACCCTTATTCAATCCACATTGACATAATTTATGTGATTTTAATGTTTATATGACATAACCATGAGCTGGGTTACGCGTGCATCTCGAATTATTTTGAGCGAAGAAAAGAATATCCTTTGTGTATGCAAAAACCTAGTAATATTTTCATATGTTACGCTCATATATGATCATTTTATATGCATTTCTAGATGTACAGGATACGTCAGTCATCATCGCAAGTTATTATGCATATACGTTACGTCCTTTGCTGCGACGCAATCTGAGGTCACGATACAGCTATGCACACCACCATTAGCATTTGAGATCTTAATTTAATTGGCACAACCCTATTCCTCACGTGCTCTGCGATTGCGCGGCTCGGGTTCGCGCCGCCGCCACCTCGGCGGCGGGGTGCTGCTGGGACCCAGGTGGTCAGCGCCTGTGACAGCTTCCGTCGTATACTCCGGCAGTCTCAAACTGCCCGCCGAATATGGGGACGATCGGTAATAAAATCTAACATCGCGTCCCGCCGTTCGGCGCTCTGCCGACATAACCATAATCGCAAAACACAAAAGACTTCATAAAATAACGATGTCCGCAATGTCGACACTGGCTTGGCTGGCTCGCTTAGTGGCTATAAAATGGTACTACAGATTTGTCGTTCATCTTCGGAAATGGCGCTAAATTGCAGACGACATCGTGTCTGCTTGACGACTTTAAAACTAAACGTCTCACTTTCATTTTATTTTATTGTTGATGCGTTTACAATTAGAAAAATAAAATGTTCCTTAAGTGCACGTTTGATTGTTTTTCATATCTCGGTTACGCCACGTTGCGCAAGCAATTCATTTGTTTGCGTCACCATTGTGTAGACGTCACGCCTACGTCAAATTATACGCAAAATAGCGAATGTCCAGGATAGCACCCTAGGTCACTCTGCCCGGGGGTGTCGAGTCAGGGTTATTCGAATAAAAAGCATATCAGCCGGGAGACTACACAATTGGCACGCCGGCTTAACCTTTTTTCTCGCAAGAATAGCAAAATCAAACACGAAGGCCGCATGAAATTAAAATCCCGGTCTTGTTGACAAGTAAAAGTACGTCAGTGGATTAACATTCGCACAACGAAAGCATTATAAATACAAGAGACAATGATATGACTAACGCTAAGCGAAATCACAAACTCACTCTTGCTGTCAGTTCATAAAATGAACGCCTCGCTTAGGCACTTAGGCCTCACTTGCGGGCATAAGCAATAATTTGCGGCATTTTGAAGGCACACATAAGTGCGTCAGCAAGCCGTCACCTTTACTAGCTGACACCGAGATTGATTGTCTAAATGGTTTTTTCAGGCGTTGCTTTTTTTTTAAATACGAAACATTTCCTAGCGAACTGCAGGCGCATTGAGTGTTTCTATCTATCTATCTATCTATCTATCTATCTATCTATCTATCTATCTATCTATCTATCTATCTATCTATCTATCTATCTATCTATCTATCTATCTATCTATCTATCTATCTATCTATCTATCTATCTATCTATCTATCTATCTATCTATCTATCTATCTATCTATCTATCTGCCTGCCTGCCTGCCTGCCTGCCTGCCTGCCTGTCTGTCTGTCTGTCTGTCTGTCTGTCTGTCTGTCTGTCTGTCTGTCTGTCTGTCTGTCTGTCTGTCTGTCTACCTGTCTCTCTATCTATCTATCTATCTATCTATCTATCTATCTATCTGTCTGTCTGTCTGTCTGTCTGTCTGTCTGTCTGTCTGTCTGTCTGTCTGTCTGTCTGTCTGTCTGTCTGTCTGTCTACGTCTGGGTGCTCTCGTGATCGCCTCGTTAAATTGGTGTAGACCAAAATTGGTATAGGAGGGTAAGAGGGCTTGACGAATATAACTGTCTGGTCACGACACTAATAACGTGAAAGTCCCGTCATGTACGTCGTGAAACGCTTTCCTCCACACATGTCTGGCATGTCTGGCGCATACCCGTATACCATGGGCCACGGTATGCGCGTATGCGCCACAGGTGATTGACAGTTTATATCTACCCAGGAACAGCGAGAAAAGACAAGCGTAATTTAAATGCGACCGCGTTAAGAAAAACTGACATCGGCAAGCGTTGATCGGAAGAATGCATATAATATGTACAGTGGCGTAGCCAAGGGGGGGGGGGGGGGTTGGGGGGTTCAAACCCCCGCCCCCCCCCGAAATTTTTCAGTTTGCTTGCGTATATATGCACGCACACATACAAACGCACGCACGAACATACATAAAGTATGGTTGAACCCCCCCCCCCCCCCCAAAAAAAAAAAAATTTGGCTACGCTACTGAATATGTATGACGGTCCGAGCAGGAATCTAAACCCAAGCATTCTGCGTGGCAATCAAATATTCTAACTGCTTTGGAAAAAGACCCTATGCAGGCGTAATGGTGGTGAAACGTCAATTGTGGTTGCAGTGCAGGGTATCTAATTTTATTAACATTACATAGGTACTCCTATAATACAGGCGTCACGTCGGGTTACCGGCTATTCGAAAGTCGCATCGATTTATTCGATTAGGTATTATTTAATTCGAATTCGAAACTCGAGTATTCGCACATCCCTTAGCATTGCGGATCAGCAGGATGGGTAGTAAATTTCATGTCCTGCGCCTGTTTGCTTTTTTTATTCTCACACCTGGTCTTCGAAGCGTTATTTCAACGCTATTGGTCCTCTCCTCGCAGGATTAGGTTGCCTTGTGTAAATTCGGTGCCCATCAGCGCTAGCATTTGGTCCTGCTTGTACTAACTGCATTATTTTCATCAACAGGATATCTGCTTGCTTATTTGTTATTTTGCCATTCTTATAAATGTCCTGGGTGATACGGCAAAGTATGGCTGATACAAAGACAGATTTAGTGCGAATGAAATGCGCGTGTCTGTGTCTATCTGCGTCTACCTGTATCCCCTGTCTCCTTCTTTGTCACGCTGAATTGCTGAGAACAGATCATGAAGTGGTTCGTAGAGAAAAAAAAATTCTTGCGAATTTTTTACTTATCGCTCCATATCTACTCTATCACCGAAGAAAGATTATTGCGTTCCCCTTGTGTTTATACAACCGCCGAAAACCTGTCTGTGGAAACGCCGACTGACTTGAAAAAGAACTGACGAGTTTTTCTTAAGACAGTTATCAAACGTTTCAAAAGGCCCACACTCAAGAATCGCGATTTCGTGAAAGGGAGATACACTCAAGAATACAAAAGAGCAACTTTCGGCTCTGTCGACGCTTAGCTCTCGTATGTTACATTTGAGCGTATGCTGTACCAAAGAGGTGCACTTTCGTAAACACGACGACTATGTGATTTGCCAGTACCTTTTAGAAGGTTTCCATATAATTTCAAGGAGTACCATCAATCGCTATGTTATTAAAGAAATACTTGCTGAGGCGAGCGTGTTATGATTGACTATTTAAGAATAACAATTATATTACGGTGTTTTTCGTAAATGCGCTGCTAGCGTATCATTGTAAGCAAAAAATTAGGTTATTAGGTACTACCTACTCCTTGTGCAAGAATTATACACTCTACATGTAGGCTCATATTAACGCATATTAACGGGATAGCGTTTAAAAGCTCGTTTCGCAGAAATTCCGGCGTCGGCGTTGGTGTGGGCGTCGCTGGTTGTGAGCGAAAAATCACCATCTTGTCCGTGACCGAAAAATAGAGAAAGATGCTAATAAAATAAATAATAAAAATTTCCTGGTGTGAGTGAGTATCGAAGACAGGCCATCTGCGAGGGAACATGGTGTTATGTCACAGAGCCACAATATCTGTTGAAACTGCTTTGGAAACAAACACTATATGAATGTTATGTAGTGGAAGGAGTCTCCTTAACGCATCACATATTGCGTGGCAGAAGCGTAGAATCGCACCAGCTAGGCTTCAAAACATGTGAATTAAGCAATGAGGGGGGTGTTTTAAAGGCCCACCCATTACAAAGCCCTCGGACATATTTAATCATCATCAGCAGCAGAACCATCAACAAAGTGAATAGCTTCGTAGGCTCGCGTGTTGCCCTAATAATTATGGCGTAGTGGGCGCTTAAAAGCTGTGCTTGCGGTAAGCATTCAATGATACTTTGAAACGACCTATCTAACACGCATAGTCATTCGTTTCCTTACGGCACGCTTGAAGCATCCACCGAGAACCAAAGCAGGCTAGTATTTCAGAAGGCGATGCACACGAGGCCCGATTACGCTATCGCGATCCGCTCTTGAAGGCGAAGCTCAAGTGTTCTCCAATTTTTGTGAAGAGAGCAGACTTCCGCGGCCCGAACTATAGTCGGGTACAACTTTAGAAGACAGGAGAGGCCCCGCCCAAATGACCGAAGCGCAGCAGCCAATTGTCTCCGCAACTAAAGAAATAGCCCCGCTCAAGAAATTGTGACTGCTTCTAAAACGCGTGTTTGTCGTTATAAATAAGATTTGTGTATCTTGTCGAGTACTTTGGTAAAACAGTCATGATGGAAATGCTACAGCACGTGCCGGATCGCGAGAGAAAAATAACTCCGTGCCTTCTGCATCGCTGTGAGTTGTCTGCTATGGAGCAAGATCGACGGCACCGGGCGATAGGGTAAGGTGGGGCAAAATGAGACAAAAATTTGAAAATAGTGAATATTTATTTTTATTTCACTCTTTACCCTTAAACGTCAATACAGAAACTTTCCTTTGGGTACAAGGTATGTGCTACATAAATATGACCATGTTTGCCACTGTCAAGAACTTTATTTTAAAAAGAAATAAAAAATGCACCAGATGTCTCATTTTGCCCCAACCTGCGGGCCAAAACGAGACAGTGTGAAAAAAAATTTAACCCTTCAGTTTTTGCAGTAAAATCCCTTCAAGTTAAACTCCGTTGGGCCTCACGCAGCCTTCATGACCCCAGTCCTTGCACTCCACGCATTGAACCCAGACAGAATCCGGTGCTGTTTTGCTCCAAAACTCCTTGCAGATCAAACACCACCACTCTTTCTTTGTGCTATTGTTGTATTTTGTTGAAAGCTTGCACTTCATTGGTATTCAACGATTGGACGCTAGATATGTTCAGACGCATTTTCTTCGCCTCCTTTTGCCGTTTTGCTGCAGAACTGCTCGGGCGTTTTGTGGCTTTCAGCTTCGTCAGCCGAGCTACGTGAGGCGATAAATTTTAAGCTGTGCTAGATTCAAATTTTCTAGCGCTTCTTTTTTTAATTTGGTATTGGAGGAAAACTTGATGCCGAGACGTGTTTGTGAACGGTTTGACTTGCAGATTCTTCCAATTTTGCGTTCACCTCTTGAGAGCATCCTTGTGAACGCGGAAAAACCTCGATGCAGCGCGAATGGAGTGAGTGTCCTGAACAGCAATCAGTGCTTTTTCACACCGTTTTTCTCCCAGGAAGCTCTATATGATATTCTCTTGTGCGTCCGAACCCCCCCTAAACAATAAAATATAATATATAATGAGTGTAAGTAAATGGTTCACTTAATAAGACACTCTCTAAGGCAATTCAATGCCTTTTTGTCGCGTTTTGCCCCCCCCTCACATGCCCAAAATAAAAAAAAATTTCGCTTTGGCCCCGAGCACCAAATGAACTAAAATTTTGGTGGTATGTAGCTAGTAGTATAAAGTAACAATATAAATACTTAAGTTGTTGTACTGACGCCAGAGTAGCTTCTAGCATGGATCCGAAAATTTGGCCGAGAAGAATTTCGCCCCTTTTTGACAGGTCCCGAACACACTGACACCAGCCGCGTAATTTTTCCCACGCGAACGCTGTGAGAAATCATCAACTTTTACACATAAAAAGGTGGACAACTACCAGCACCTCTCGCTGAAATATAGAAACAAAGAAAAGTGCTTTTTTGTATTAGCTATAGAGGTCGGCAAAGCCAAAATGTCGCGTTTTGCCCCGTGTCTCATTTTGCCCCGCCTTACCTTAATTATAAAGCAGTCGCTGGCTTAATAGCATAAAATTCATATGTATTTTTTGTGTGTTTGCACAAGCTTACTTTTTTCAATGTGTTAGGCTTATTTTTTAATTATTATGACTTTTTTTGTGGTTGCGAACCTGCAAACTCGTGCGCTCGCGCACGTTCGCGCACGGCATTCCGTGCCAGTTTTCTACCATGGAGCTCAGCGAGGTTACATGGGAGCGCGACCCTTTGTAGCCGAACGAGCCTTGTGTCGCCTCGACGGCCACACCACCAAGGAGCCTGTGCAAGAACGAGAGCGGCCACATCCTGAATAGCGATTGACGCAACATGATCTTCCACTACTACACGTATTGGCGCAATAGGGAGCCTGAACACAGCGTGGAGGACACGAGCAAGTTTGTCGCCGACATGCTTATAATAGAAGCTCAATTCTGATAAGCAACGTCCTGCACACATCGTGCACGATTTAAAAAGTGGCATAGAAACACACTTCAATGCTGGCATATCTGAATTAAAACACTATTGTTAAAGGGGCCCTGCAACACTTTTTGAGCATGGTCAGAAAACGCTGCCGCTCCGTAGTCGAGGCTCCCGAGAACACGCGAGCCAAATAATATAGCCTGGCACGCGGCCTGGAATTCACAATAAATTCTCAAAATCAGCTAAAAATTGCTTTCTCTTCTCTCGTCAAATGACTTCACAAGCTCAAAAATCACTCGTCACAGACTTTGTATTAGCCATTGGCTGATTTGAGCATGGCGCGATCGGTAGTTACAGGGGCCGCCACGGGAGGCCGCGACTTGACCACACGTGCGCGCGCGCCATCGCAATGAAAATTCGCGTTCTCGTAGAAAAAAAAAGAGAAAAAGCGCTCAAGGTCACGAGGCGCGCGTGACGTATTTTCTTCCCCCGTGCCATGCCTCCCTGCTTTGCTTCCAGTGCTTTCGTCGGGACGAGAGAAGAGAGAACGCAATTGCAGCGTGTGACAAATCTTTGTAACTCCACTCGTACTGGACGGATTCTCAAAATTTTTGCCGTGGTGAATTCGTGAGGCAATAAGCTCCTTCAGTGAATCCATGCCCTGGCTACTTAGAAAAGTGTTGCAGGGCCCCTTTAACCCTGATTATCGTTGGCGTGCTCAAAATTATCCTTCGGGCAGCTAGACGCTCAGCTATCTGATCACCCTGCTTCCAACGATCGGTCGTTAGCGCGCTGAGCTGGCAGGAACGATGGCAGCATGTTCTCCGTCGGCGCGGTCACCGGCCGTCCGGCTCATGACGTCACCTGAAGTGCGCGCCTATGGGTGGAGACTCGTGTGCATCCGCCTTTGAGGGGAAAATGCCACTGCCTTTAAAGTTGTAGCCGACTATAGGTCGCGTGACTTTGTAGCTAGGAAGATACATGTGAGGCCTCGAAAACATCATAATTCAATGCTTCGTCAAGTTCCGCATGATTGAATGGAATACACAAGTTTTCTAAGTTAGTTGTTCCCAATAATATTTAAAAAAGCAAATAGGGTGAAACGAGTTACAAGCTACTGGTTTAGGTGCTTCGGACACACGTTTATTTTTCCTGTAAGTGTAAAGTAAAACATATTATGCATCTTGAAAAGGCGTGTGAGGTGTTTTGCCAGTTAAGTTTAGGACCCAAACGCGGCTGTGAACTACAGATATGATTCAAGCGCTGGACCACGAGAAGAAAATAGGTATTTCGATCCCATTTCCATGACCACCTGGACTGTGGCTGCGCCGGCAGCGAGCTAGCTGATAGCAAAGAAAGAGGTGCTGCGTACAAATTCCCCGTCGACGTCAAAATACCGTGTTCAAGAATTGACGTGAAATCTTGTTCAGAACTTGAGATCGCTTATGCGGGAGTGCGCGGCATCTTACTGCTGTCAGCCAGGATATCGGAACAAACATCTGTGGGAACAGACATTGATATGGCATTCCGCCTTCCAACTGAAATCACCGAAGATATGCCAGTGTGCCCTGCATGATTTGCCTGGGCGTTGCCTTCATTCGACGGTACGGGCAGCTAATGATGTGTGAGTACAGCACCAACTGTAAGCGCTGCCAAGTCTGTGGATCATTCACACATGTATTATTGCGATAGCCATTATATGGACAGTCTCGACGAATTTTTGCCGTCGCCGTCGCCGTCACCGTGACGCCCCGTATGAAAGTCCAAATTGATGAGATTCCCCAGCGCATCGTACGTTCTACCCGCGGGTAATAGCGGGAGAGTGGAGGCGACAAACACGGCTGAAGCGGAGATCGAGCGAGTCAGCGCATCTCCATCGCTCCGAGGCATTGTGTTCGCCTCATGTGTGCTATTTCTTCATAATTAGTGCTGAGCAGAGGAGCGGCGTTTGCTGAATTTCTATATTCGATATGTTTCGCCTTCGCCCGACTTCCTATCAGTGGTGACTAGGGGGGCTTGCCCGATTTCTGTGCCTCATACTCGCTAGCAGTTTTTCAGCACATAGAAGAACGTTGCTTTCGCTTAGCCTTATACACTTTGGATCTAATAAATACCAAACAAAGTCTTCATCATAACGAATCAAAGCAGTGAAGATCTACGCATTAACATTTCCTGTCTCTCTTCAAATGGCTGGAAGACTTTTTCATAGAAGAGCATGCTTCCTGTACGTCAGAGTCAGATTTCTAGGTTAACCTTTCCTGTCGATCGTCGCAGTCAGCACCATACAAATGATACCGCTAGGAACACAGAACGTAGAACAAAGCTGGAGGCTTTCTGTGGCTTTCTTCAAGACAGCCGATCCCCCCATTGTTTTATTATTATTAAGTAACATTTGAACTCACGTGAGAGGTACATTGAATAGGCGTGAGGCTTCAGCTGGTTGCTTTATCGTGCAAGAGTATAAAACAACCTAGGCATTTCTGAGATAACTTTTGTGAGTTTGAACATCTTATTGGCTTCTGCTGTTTCACAGGGTACCAGCACATTGACGTCGCTTGAGGTACAGAAGAGGCTTAGAGAAGGTACGTTGTTCCACCGGCAACTTGTCGGAGAGGTAACTACTACTCTAGAGTTGTTTGAATGCAACGTGGAAAATATTTTTCATCACTTCGAAAAATGTAGAAATTGGGTAACGTAGAAGGTTGCATGGAAACTGAAACGAGAACCAAATTTCGAATATAAAGTCAATCTGCAAGGGCACCTGACAACAACTTCAATCTGTAAGGGCACCTGACAACAATGTAAGTATAAAGTCACGTACAATAATGCGTTGAATAAACGAAATGAATACCAAAAGATACAGAACGTAGCTGAGACGAGCAGCGAGGCTGGTGATAACATGGGAATTTCGCAGGAATAAAACAGTATAAACTTGTGCTATAAAGGGTGCGTTAGATATCATAGGGTGAGGCCGTTCGCCTTTTGTGGGCATAGCATAGGTTGGCGATGGCCAAGATGATGATGACCAATAAGAAAAGGAACATGCCTGTCAGCCGTGTTCACAGCGTGACCGGGCGCAGACCCTAATGGCGTGATTTCCTTTCGTCCTACTGACGCTGGCCAATGCATGAGATAGTGAATAGAATGTGTGACCAAAGCTTCCGCCAATTGATGCAGAATAAAACTGATCGCTATTCTATTGTAACCGTTCCTAGTATGATACTGGAAAGCTATAATGTATAAGAATTTTAAGCTTCATTAACCATTTAGGAAATAGGACTCGCACCATGTGCTTTTTATCCGTTATCGTAGCCATTAATGTTGATATGCACACGTTGTCACATACTGCCACATGGCACCGTTTCCAGCGACTCACTGGGTGGCCAACCAGAGTTCTTCCTAGTTAACCTCGCTCTCTCCTCTTCCTTTCTCTCTCTCGTTCTCACGTCGACCACCATCAGTGAATATCTCTGGACAAAGCAATCGACCAACACCTAAGCGCGGCGGCTAGTAAGTGCCGTAACCACTGCGTAGTAAGTGCCGTAACCAGTGCAGCTTCCACATGCACCAACGGTGTTTCTCCGCCACTGACTGCTTCGAGTGCGATAGCGCCGACTAACTGCTGCAAAAAGCGCCACAGAAAGGCAACGATGTCGATGGGCCCATGTCGTGCCTTGTTAAAGCCTCTTACGATCGCCATCGGCGTCGAATTCCTTCGGCGGCTGCAAACCCGACAAACAGTTCATTGACCCGTTCCAAGCAAGGACGAGGAGTTGAGACAGCGCGGCGATCTCCTGGCCTGGCGTGGCCTCTTCTGACTTGTTGGATGATGGATCCTGAGACGGGAACCAGCTACCAGAAATGAGACCTGAGGGACCCGGAGTCGCAAGAAGCCAGACATAGACCAGTGGGACGTGAAACACTTCAGCGTGTTCGCTTTCAATGCTACAAACGTCTGCCTCCTGTGCTGCTGAAGACCAGTGTGGTTGTGTATATTTGAGCAGAGGCGTAGGTTACCCTATTACTCGGGAGCACACCCCATGCCGGTCTTTATCCTTGATTGATGACGCTTTGGAGAAGCGCATGTCGAGCACGAGTGTTCGTTATGTGCTTGTTGATGTCATCTTAGGGTGCCATTCGTGATTCGTGGCGTCCAAGCTCTATATTAACAAGTTCAGGTACCATAACGGTTATATGAAAATCATGGACGTTACACGCGATAGAGATGGGCCACTAGGCGTCGATGTGGGTGCATCCACGTCAAATGCTGCTATAGCTGCCAAACAGCAATATACATCGTACAACGTCTCATATACACAATAAGCACTACTTCTGTGACTACTACATTTCACTTTCGTGTTATACCGATTCCTATGATGGAGAGATCCGCCACGCATCTTTTTTTGTTTTTTTATGAACAATAATTCCATTCCCCTGAACTTGACGTAGTTGGATATTACGGAAATTGGACACCTTGTTTTCTTTCTGTATCATTACGCTGAATAAAATATTCGTTTTCATCAACTGGGGGTACTTCTTTTGCACTTTATTGCACATTTTCGAGTCGATGAGCACGCTGCATTTCGTACGGTGGTCTACCGCAGTACATGCTCTCAGAAATAAGTTCATGTAAGTTTTTCAACTTGAGACTATTTGCAGGAACATTTCCTCGGCGAGCAAGTTCATGCGAAAAGGCAGTCAAAATGCACAACTTCACAGCGTGCCTGATCGTTCTTACCGTCATCGCTATCAGGTGAGAAATGATTTTTATCGCACAAACTTACCGCTGACAAATTCCTCAGAAAAAAACAAAACATGAGGTGTCTTTGACATCAATCTTTGGTCCTTGGCATCTAACATTGGACAAAATAATATTGCCCTCGTTTTTCCACGTCCATTACCGATGCTTGCCAAGTAAAATTCTACGTTCGCCGCTTTTTGCCCCACCTATTTTATGTAGTTATACTGCCAGCCCACACAAATTTTTCTAACAATGCTAAGGGCGTGATGGTAAACTCACAACGACATGTACTGCATCACCCACTGAGAACGCTATGACAACAATGACTACCTCGATACGATGAAGTAATTGAATCTAGTGCTCATGATACAGTCATGATTGATACAACGTAACCCAATGAAACTAAAGCCTTTCATTACCTAATTTTCAGTTGGGATTACTAAAGTGAAAGCCAGGCTTCCAATTACTGCTTTACGACGTACGTAACACATCTTCGGGACTACATTGTTATGCTATTTCAATTCTGGAGCGAACTGCAATACTTGTTCGCAGAATAGGTTCAATTTTTGTTTTTAAAGAAGAAAACAGGGCTCAAATATTGGATATAATAAAAAATAAGAAGGAATATGCTCGTTCTTTTATTTATTTGATAAAGATAGCAAGGGCGCTTGAGCAGTTGTGTCACACTTTGCAAAACCACGTGCGTTTCTGAAGTACGCTACCAACTTGTCCACTTTTCACTGTCCTAATGACAAAGTTGCCTGTTTGTAAATAAAATAAGGGCATAATTCGTAGCTCTGACCCATTCTCTGAATTGTAGATTTAAACACAATGTCTGCTAAGCCAAGTTTACTAGTACATATGATTTATTTTCGTGCAGTATACCAAATAAGGGTGATATAGAAGGCAGGCTCATTGAAATAAAAATACCAAAATTGTCATGCGAGTTCACGGATGTTTCTTATTACTACACATGATAGGCGACTGAAAGAGTAAACAAGCACTTTGAAAAAATGACACAGAGGTACAAATCTGAGAAAACGTGGTGTATTGCGGGGAATGCTCATTGTATGATACGTAACACATGAATATTTTGCCCTACCTAACGGGCTTCAATGGTAAGTTTTTAAATGCGAAGCATTTCTTAGGGAACTTCGGCGACTTTGAGCTCTATCTATCTATCTATCTATCTATCTATCTATCTATCTATCTATCTATCTATCTATCTATCTATCTATCTATCTATCTATCTATCTATCTATCTATCTATCTATCTATCTATCTATCTATCTATCTATCTATCTATCTATCTATCTATCTATCTATCTATCTATCTATCTATCTATCTATCTATCTATCTATCTATCTAGCCGCCTACCATTCTGTGCTCTGCAGACCGTATCGTTAATGGTATTTATAAGAAAATTGGTAAGGCTTAATAACATTATTATATGACGAACATGAATGGCTGGTCACATCCTGAAAATCATGAATAACTTAATTGTCATGAACGGCATGATTCGCACGCCATGGCCGTGGTGCTCCTGCGACCGTTTCCTTAACTTGATATATCCAAAAATTGGTAGGATGAGACATTTCTGCGTGACCAACATAAATGACAGGTGGTAATATGGAAATCATGATAAGTCATGTGCAACATGACTTGCATGCCCGCTCATGGCACGCTCACGGCAGTTTTGCTAGCTTGATATACACCAAATCTGGTATTGCGTGACGTGACTGTATGACAAACCTAAATTACAATGGAAATGATGACACGTCATGTGCAACATGACTTACATGCCACGCTCATGGCACGCTCGCGACGAGTTCGCTAGCTTGATATACACCAAATTTGGTATTACGTGACGTGACTGTATGACGGAGATAAATGGCGAGTGCTAATATGGAAATCATGACATGTCATGTGCGACATGACTTGCACGCCAAGCTCATGGCACGCTCGCGGCGAGTTCGCTAGCTTAATACACAATAAATTTGATATTGCAGAACGTGTCTGTATTACAAACACAAATGATAGATCGCAAAACGAAAATCATGAAAAACGTGTCATATGTACAACATGATTTAAATACCACGCTCATGGTGCACTTGCGTCCAGTTCACTAGACTGATATACATCAAAATGGGTATTGCGCGACGTCACTATGTGAAGAACATAAATGGCAGGTGGTAACATGAAAACCACGAAATGCATGTTATGAACGTGATATACATGCCACGCTCATGGTGCACTTGCGTCCAGATCGCTAGCTTGATATACACCAAAATTGGTATTGTGCGCCGTGATTGTGTGACGAACATAAATGACATGTCTAGACATGTAAATGATGACATGCATGTTATGTACAGCATGACTTGATCCTTTCTGGCTGCTTCACATTACATCTATTCCCACAATGTGTGGGATCTGCCGGTTTTTCTTATAGCAATGCCGATTGTATGGACACTTCAGGCGCATTTCGCCGCTAGCGTCGCTGTTTCCGTGTCCGCCGCGGTTGCGGTGCTCGGCTGCTGACCCAAAGGTCGCGGGTTGAATCGCGGCCGCGGCGGTCCTATTTCGATGGAGGCGAAGTAGTAGAGGCCCGTGTACAGCGCGATGTCAGTGCAGGTTAAAGAACACCAGATGCTCAAACGTTCGGGAGCCCTCCGCTTCGGCATCCCTCATCCTCATATCTTGCTTCTCGGACGTAAAACCCCAGATATTATTACTACCGCCATTGCAGCGAGGTTCCGCATGAAGTTCAACTTGAGAACATCGCCCAGCTTTTCGTATCTTCTACGTGCGAGTGAAGCGCGTGAGGGCAGGTGATGATCGTGGTTCAACCGTAGAGTCAACGAGCTGGTGATCTTTGATATCCCAGAAGGCCTATGTCGCAGTTATGGGTTCTGAGTGAAAAGAGAGGGGGAGGGGGTCGACGACCTCATCCCCCCTGTTCCGGGAGAACCCATAGCAACCGAAGTCGAGAGCGGTGCACCCGCGCCATAACATTGCAGGGGTTGTCAGACGGCACATTCTACTGTAAGTGCTGTGATATTGCCCCTCACTTGGCGGAAAAGCGATGGACAGAACGAGCGTGGCTTCGTAAGCTGCAGTAGCTGCTTTTCCTTACATCGGCGTTTTGTTGACTAAATCTAAAGTTTTAGCGGATAGCCTTACTTATAGTATATCAGTTTGTTTCTAAGGCATTCAACGCTTCCCCCTTCTGGCGGTATAGTTACCTTTACAGCGAAAGCTGTTTTGAGATCACTACAACAGTCGTTTTTGTCGCCGTAGCTGTCCGCCACCGTCTGTGTCCGTAACCGCTATCACGCGCAATAAGAAAAAAAAACGAAATAAATAAAAACATCGAGGGTAGAACGTCATTCGCACCCGGGCCCTCTGCGTGGCAGCCCAGTATTCTAGCACAGAGCCACGCCGGTGCATGAAAATCTTGGAAACATACCCTATGCAACATTCATGTCGGGAAAGGAATCAAGTTAACATGTTTAATGGAACGTTTTGGAAAAATAAAAGAACGACGAGGGTCCCACCATTAAAAGGCAGGGCTGGGCATTTCTTCAGCAGCACTAAATTGGTCATTTTCCCTTCGCTTGTCCCGACTTCACAATAATATTCCAAGCAGAATTAATGGCAATTATTCTTGCCTTGCGCAAACTCCCAGCATATAGTTCTTTAGTAGTGATTTTAACATATTCCTTGTCTGTGTGCGCTGCTTCAACACAGTACCACAATAACAGAACTTTGCTCATATATGCCGAATCACGTAGTGCACGTCCGTCTGGTTTGGGTACCAGGCCACACTGGATTACCATTAAATGAAGCGACGGACACCCTGGTGGCAGCATCCGTTAAAGGGCCTGTTCTAACTGATCTAACCCCATCTTCTAATGACAAAAATCGCACGATTCCTAAATTGTTGCTTGCAGGAGGAGTATAGTAAATTTTCTGTCCTTAAACTACGCAATTTTCAGCACCTTAGGTTTCCATGGAATAGCACATGGTGCAGCACAAGGCAAGTGGAAATTACATAAACTAAAATGTGATGCAGAATACCCTCACTAAATTTACATTTGCACAGGCCTGGTTTCGTTCCTTCCCCTATTGTAACTATAGTAATCAAGTATAAACGATAGAGCATTGCTTCATGGAATGACACAGATATGAAAATATAAGGGAAAGATTTCTGAAACGACCTTTTCAAAAACTTCGCCTTGAGCTTTCCACGTCAGCATTACTCTCCCTGAGGGCGTTGGCACTGGGGCACTGCAAAAAGGGCGTATATGATGCCGTATTTAATTATGTCAAAGAAACAAAGAGCCCGCCATCTTTATATTATATGTACATCTATATATTATCATTTATTCATTTTTCTGGTCGGTATTTATTTATTTATTTCTATTATTTAACATTTGTTTCTTTAGCATTTCATAAAAAAACCAAAATTACCGCAAATATTTTTGCTTCCCTATAAATAATCTTTTCCCATACTCCCCTTGTTCTTCTGTTTTTTTCACAAATTCTACTGCCACACATTTGGCGGCCGATCTCCTGTGGTGGTCCGTGCCATTTTTCCAGAAACCAACCAACCAGCCGATCAACAAAGTGCACATAATGTCTTACAGATGTGTAGCAGTTACCTCGCTTCTCTGTGGAATGACGAATAATGGCGTAGTAGATGCTTCCCTACTTGACAAAAATTAGGATTATTTATGGCGCAGCGGGTGCTATGCAAGTGTACTTGTAGTAGTTACCCGTGAATGTTAAAAAAGGCTCTATAAATGCCGTTCTTCTAGCTCTCACTGTGACTGTGCTGTGCGCTCCGCGCAGGCTTGGCGTTTTTATTTTCGAACGTGAACTCTTCCGCGACAATAGGATAATAAAATCTAATGAGCACTGTTTGGTTTGCGAAAACAATTGTGCCTACCGGCATTGACCAGCATTTTACATAATTTTTTGCAGCCCTGAATTGTTTCACACCCAGTCAGTTTTAAAATTTGCTAGGTAATATTGTCAATTTGGTGATGTTTATTTACAATGACTGCAAAATATACTCTCAAAAATAGATTCACTTGCATTCTCATACGCGAGGGACGAAGACAAAACGCACATGCATAACTAACCAAACGCAGTGCACATAGGCTGAACACGCACAACTGCACACAAGGGGAAAAGTTTGTTGCTGTCACGAAGTGAGCCTAAATCTGCAAACGGAAATAAGTTTCCCAAGATAATCGAAAATCACTCGCGTCAGTGCAACTCCTTTCGGGTGTTCCCAACACAGAGATATTTAAATAGGCCGTCCAATCACAACTACAAATGATGAAAAAAACAGTCCAGAATACGTCTGACGACGTAGAAATAAAAAAAAGATATGTGGTTGATCCATTCGTCATATATATATATATATATATATATATATATATATATATATATATATATATATATATATATATATATATATATATATATATATATATATATATATATATATATATATGGAAGCGTATGGTCACTGTAATTTTAGTTATCGCGTTACCAATTAGACTCAGCATGCATGCTGACAGCTTGGCGAAGTGATTCGGCTGTCAAGAGGGCCCGTTATATTGCCATAGAGCACAATTTAGAATTGAGTTTTTGAGTGCAATCTCGGAATTATAGATTGTGATAGAAGTTTCACTGTGCGATTAGCATGTAAGACTTTACGATAATACGCCACAGAATTCTATAGTACACCTTATGACTGGTTAGCGTGAATTAGTTTTTCTAGCCAGCCCGGTGAAAAGCCCGCCGGCGTAATTGCATTCACATTCTCACATTATGCTAGGCACACTGCGTATCACCTCTCTTTCACAGTAACCAACGAAGCAGTTACGCAGCATTACACCTATACGAAATGAAGTGAATTAGCTTGAATGTGAACCCCAGACGTATATGCAAATCAGCTTCCTGACTAAACTAGTGTACCAGAGGTTGAGACAAGCGCTGCCTTTACTTCCTGGTAATGCACGCGCTCCTGACAATATTTCAGGGCTGTAAGGTTAAACACTTTTGCTTGTGCCAATTAAAGATGTATTTGCCGAAAAGAACAATAAGACTCAAGCAAGTACTTTGCACTTTCCAGCTCTGATTGGCTGCCTCAAAGCAATGTATTTGTAGAAGCAGGAGGAGCTCTATATTCCACTAACAATTGCTGGAGAAGTGTAAGTACAAAACTGAATGGTAAAACATGGTTCCTATAAAAATTTTTCCTACTGTACCCTTTTTGTATGGTGCGTTTAACCAGCCTCCTTCCAGATCACATTGTAGGGGTGAATAAACTAGAGTATAGTAACAAAGCGAAGAAAATGCAGAAGACGACATGTAGAGGCTTCGCTACCTACACAAGTTTATTCAGTCCGGTGGATATTAGAAAAAAGCAACGGAAGTATAATGCAGACTCGAAAGGAAGTAGCAAATAGAAGCAAAACCGACCAAAAAATGTAAGGACACTTCGTAAATTCCAAAGTGTGTCCGGCGAACACCTGTGCCCATTGGGACGGGGTCGGTCAGAGTGGAACGTGATGCGCGCGTCTCCCTCCTTGCATAACTGGACACGCTGGGCGCAGCGACCCTACGCAAGCAAAGCGCGTCCGTTAGGCGCGCCCCAGGCGGGCACCTGGCACCGTGCCAGGGCACGGACGTGAGCATGAGACATAAAAGGCTTTCGCCTTAAAAAGAGTCGGAACAAACCGAAAGCAGAAACAAGGGGTGCATATCATACAATTGATCTATCATGTTCTTGCTGCTTTCTTCCTTACTTAATACATGCGTCAACTTCAATGCAAAGAAGGGTGCGAAGCAGCTGCGTCTTCTGAAGACCCCAGACACACGCCTCTGCTGTATTGTACATGTCCTCTTTTCTTTCGTGAGAACTGAACATAACTGCCTTATTTTTATACAATAAGCGCGCAGAAGCGACAAAGATTTAGTTCGACCAGGACCTTTCAATGCTTTTCTGTTCACGAGATCTCGCCTGAGATGCAGTTAGAGCCAGCGCCTACCACTAAAGGCGCAACTGTGCTTGAGAGCGGATGGGAGATAAGCTGCCATTGTGGTTGTGCGGGGGGGCACTCGCAATATTCCAGCTTCGTAAGCACCAGCAGCAGTGGCTTTAGTAGCACGTAGCTACTTTTTACCCGCAAAGTGCGCAAATGAGTTCCTCAACGCGTCGTACGTCCTGAAATGAGCACGTGGGGGAAAAGAATAGCTGTTCACAACATGCAGCTGCAACAGTATCAGTCTAAAATAAACAGTATTTTTTGGATTTGACGCGCCATAACCGTTCCGATTACTAAGTTGGAGACTCTGAATTCGCTTTTGATCATCTGAGACATTTAACAAAAATAAGCGCACGGACTTTTGTTGCGGTCGTACTGATGTGGCGCGCCGTCAGCCTCGACGCTGACGGCGCGCCACATCAGCCCGACGCTGACGGCGCGCCACATCAGCAAGTTTCAGTTTTCTATCTTTTCTTGAAATTAAGTGCCGTGCCGTTACAAGCAGTGCCCCAGCGGTGCCATTTCAAAAAAGAGCCATACACCGAGCTGTTGCACGCACTTTAATCCGTGAGAAATGTCAAAGTATTGCCTGCGCGAAGCGCCATATTTTTCACCTGCAGCTGTAAAATTACTTTTTATTGACCAAGAAAATCAAACTCACGTGCTTCTCAAGCTATCAATGTTTTAATGAAGCGATGCCACTTCTGAACAATGGTTAGGTAGAATAATTGTGAGACAAAACTCTAAATTAAATGTAACCACTCCGACAATTACCATGAATATAAGTTCACTGAAGTTTTAGGACATGCGCTGTTGAAACTGTATTGCGATCAGGCAAACATCCGAGCAAGCGGTCTGCCGCCGCACTGCACCTACGCTTCTTGGCTGCTGCCCTGAAAAACGCTGCTGCGGGGGTCGCATTTCGACGGACGTGAAGTGTTTGAGGCCCGAATTCTACGCGATATCAGTGCACGCGACAAAGCACCCAGTGGCCGAAATTTCCGGAACCTCCACTATGCCGTGTGTCGTAATCGTGTCGTTAGTTTTAGCCGCCAAACACCCGCAACCATTATCATCAACGGACTGCTAGACAGGCGTCAGTAACCCCAGCACTAATTCACGATGCGTGTGGTTCGCACACAGATAAGATGAGTCTAGATATTTTGGTGTTTAATGCCAAGTTGGTTATATTGTCACGGGTATAGAAAGGTACCTCTCGCACGGGCGCCGAAATGACACCAAATGAATGAAGACGACAACGTTGTTGTTGTGGGGCTGAGTCTGAGCGGCCCTGTTGTCCTGCATCCCTGTGCGCTGTTTGCAGTGTTAACCCGACCGGTGCTAACTTCATAAATACTTCCCGTAACATCTTTTTGGTGGAGGTTGCGGGTCTTCGAACAACCCGACTCTGGATTTCCGTAGCGGACGCCACCTTCGTCCAGCCACGATGCCTGAAGACGGCACGCAGTCCTCGCAGTCCACGTCAGCTCCTCACCCGTGATCTCTTCCCACCTTCTTGACCCTAATACATTTTGCGGCACGGACACAACTGACGTTGACGAGTGGCTCGTCTTATACGAGCGCCTCAGCAAACATGACAGGTGGGGATGAAACACTTATGCTGGCCAATGTCATCTTTTACCAACGAGGCACCGCGCGCGCATGGTACGAGACGCATGAGGAAGACCTGAGAAGTTGGGACGTATGCAAGCAGAAGCTCCGTGACTTGTTCGGCCGGTCAGTTGCTCGACAGATGGCAGCCAGGCAGGAACTTGCGTGGCGAGTTCAGTCTCCCACCGAGTCGTACGCCGCGTACATCCAAGACGTGCTCGCCCTGTGCCGTAGGACAGACAAAGAGATGACAGAGGTGGACAAGGTCAGCAATGTGTTGAAGGGCATAGCTGACGTTGCTTTCAACATCCTAAAATGCAAAAAATGTGCCACTGTTGACTCAATTATCACTGAATGTCGGCGGTTTGAACAAGCCAAAAGCGGAAGAATTACTGAACGCTTCAACCGACTCCAGAACACCTCTGCGACATCTTCCTGCGAAGATCCTGTGACACCGCGTCCATTCGCGAGTTCTGCCAACATCACAAGGATCGTTCGCCAAGAGCTGGAAGCCATGGCTCCCGCCACTTATCAGCCCTCCGCGCAAGACAACTTGGCAACAATATCGCTCATTCAAGCCGTCTTGCGACAAGAGTTTGCCAACATGGGCGTCCTAGCTCCCCAGACCACCAGCCACACTCCCCAGCCCATGTGCACTCCCGCCCATAACGCTGACTACCACGCCGCCCGACTTGTTGCTGCTGTCACTTCGGTTCTGCGCAGGGTTGCCGTTGGGTGGACTTGAAAAGGCGCCGGAATTCAACACAAAAGTAGCCAAAGTAGCCATGCCATTCAACGTTACCGCCATATTTTTAGCCAACAAGAACAGAAACGGTATTATGAGTAGAGCTTTTAGTAGTTATGAATAAATATTATCATTTATAATAAGCAAGACCATATAATAAGAGTACAATTTTCCCCCCTATTGATTGGTTTTCAAGGCAGCAGATGAGTTGCAAAGAAATAAAAAAATATTCAGAATTTATCGCGCATGCATATAGTTTATGTAGAAGAGGTAGTGTTCTTGCCAGATTCAGAGTTATATAAAACATTACTTCAAGCTGCAGACTTAGCTTGATTACTGGAGTTTACATCAAGCTTCAGACATTGAAATCCGGTTGAAGATGAACACACCAGCTTCATCTTGTTGCGGGATCTCTGTTTTTGTCAAGTTTACACGCGAACACGCCCTGAGCATCAGAATTACTCGCAGAAACTTGCGCGTAGCATCAGCCTAGATGCCGGGAAACATGAGGAGTGTGCTGGCCACGCAGTTGCCATCATGCATGCAACTTCGCCGCTTAGTACTTGTAGGTGCGCCAAGCGTTACGTAAGGGTGCCTTAATGCTCGCCAGCCTGCTGGTGGGTTGAAGACACGCGCGCATTGGCTGAAACGACAAGAAAGCTTAAGAACAACGTATTTTGTCTGCAAATATTAAAAAAAAGCCATAAATACGCCTAATCAGAAGTTCTAAAATAGCCAGAAAGTAGCCGTGGAGCCAACCGAAAATTTTTGTCGCCAAACTGTGTCGAAATGTAGCAAATTTGGCGCAAAGTAGCCACCAACGGCAACCCTGGTTCTGCGGTTCCCACCACGTAATTTTTGCCCACTCGATCATCATACAAAGACCTGACACACAAACGCGGGGGTCCTCATATATGACGTTAAGCTCAGGGGAACGTTTGTTGTCGGCGTTGCCGTTTTGCCTTTCGAGGGCGAGAGCGTTCACGATCGTTTTCATCCATGGCAGAAAGAGAATGTGTGGTCTGGAACGCGCTTTATACTTCATAGTCATCAGCGTCATCGTCATCGTTATCACGTGTAGTGGGTACATTCCATTTACTGGAACGCGCTTATTCTTCATGGTCATCAGGTGTCATCGTCATCTTTATCACGTGGAGTGGATACATCCCACTATACGTGGCTACGTACTACTACTACATACTACAGAGGAGGGACAGACACACACCCTAAGGAGCTTCGCCCCTAAAATTTAAAACTCTGTACTTTTTACGCAATCGGTCCTGCTTTAAAGCCCCACCTTCCACTATGGTATTACACACACCTAAAGAAAGCGACCAAAAATTAAGCCAGGGAAGGCCTCTATGGTTTCCTGGGTTTAATTGGTGTGTACAATAAAAAAAAACGAACCCTCGGACTATTCTTTTACGTTCGTACTTACATTTCTGACTATGTCATTATGTCCGAGACAGCCTTTTACGTGAAAATATCCATATTTTGGTTGGTCATGAAGTGTTTATGCGTGCCTCAGACCGGGTACATAAATATACAAAGAAGCCATTATGGCGATATCGATAGAAATAATCGTGCGAGTGCACTGCAAGGTCAAAGACTGAGATGTTAATTTGAATGACCGAATTAAGGTAATGAATACTGTAGAGGTTGCGCTTTTGGGATATATAATATTTATTTTTAACAAAACATCATTAATTTGTTACTTGTATTTTTATCAGTGACAAACACTTCAATTTGTGGTACGATACGTCAAACACGCAGTGGGCTACAAAAACTGGATTCATTTCTTGCAAGTATTTTAATTTTTTTTTTTGCATGAGTTCGGCTGATCCGGTGGGGACATAGAGTGGCGCGAGCCAATGGGGCCCACTGAGGGCTCAACCTGCGAGGAAGCTCACTCGTCTTTATAACAAAGAAAATTGATCTCTCGCTTTCATACGCATTTTGTACGGTTTGGTTAAATTTGACACACGAAGCAGGAATGTCCTTGCTCATGATTAATTTTTTTTGCTTTTCTATGTCTGCCTGTCTTTCAGGATTGTCTTCATTCCCAGTGCCCCGGAACTTGCAGATGTCCGGGGCCGATTTCTAAGCTTCTTGGAAGAACAAGTTGTTACTGACGTCGGCGTTAAATTTTTGCCAAAGTCCAGGAGACGTTCTCTGAAATAAATGTAGTGTCAGAATTTTTATGGCTAAAAATTAGAGACCTGAATATTGATGAGCTGAAATTTGACGTTTTCTGGTTACCATAAGATACCAGCTCAAATCTGCTCAAGTGAGCGCTGTGGTATTCAACTTTGTTTCAGGGATATAGTAGGGTCCCTATTGAAAATATCTCCAACACATGAATGGTGGACTCCACCATCCATAATTATGGTGGATTATGGTACTGGAATATGGTGAAATATGATGCATGCTGGATGCTGGCGTATGGTCGATGTTGGAGAATAGGGGAGCGTAAAACGGCTCTATAGCATCAGGACCATTTTGCCTATCTGCCACACACAAATAATTGTATAGAATGCGATTTAAAAATTACTAGAACAAAAAAGAAAAGAAAAAAGCCGGCAGATCCCACGCACTGTGGGAATCGATGTAATACGAAGCAGCCAGGAAGGAGCAGATCATGCTTTACAATTTGCATGTCATGTTTTACATGTTAGGACCTATCATTTATGTTCGTCGTACAGTCACGTCGCTCAACACCAATTTTGGTGTATATCCAGCTAGCGAACTGGACGCAAGCGCATCATGAGCGTGGCATGTAAATGGCGTTGCAGATGACATGCATGCTAAGATTTTCATGTTACCACCTGCCACTTATGTTCCTTATACAGTCTCGTCACTCAATACCAAGTTTGGTGTATATCAAGTTAAGGAAACGGCCGCGAGCGCGCCATGAGCGTGGAATGCAAGTCATGTCGCTCATTACATGTCATGATTTCCATATTACCACTTGTCATTTATGTTCGTCACACAGTCATGTCACTCAATACCAAATTTGGTGTATATCAAGCTAACGAAACGGCCGCGAGTGCGCCATGAGCGTGGCATGCAAGTCATGTCGCTCATGACATGTCATGATTTCCATATTACCACTTGTCATTTATGTTCGTCGTACAGTCATGTTACTCAATACCAAATTTGGCTGTATCTCGAGCTAACGAAACGGCCGCGAGCACGCCATGAGCGTGGCATGCAAGTCATGTCGCACATGACAAGTCATGATTTCCATATTACCAGTCGTCATTTATGTTCGTCATACAGTCATGTCACTCAATACCAAATTTGGTGTATATCAAGCTAACGAAACGGCCGCGAGCGCTCCATGAGCGTGGCATGCAAGTCATGTCGCCCATGAGAAGTCATGATTTTCATTACACCACTAGTCATTTATGTTCGTCATACAGTCACGTCACTCAATACCAAGTTTGGTGTATATCAAGCTAACGAAACGGCCGCGAGCGCGCCATGAGCGTGGCATGCAAGTCATGTCGCACATGACAAGTCATGATTTCCAAATTACCACTTGTCATTTATGTTTGTCATACAGTCACGTCACTCAATACCAAGTTTGGTGTATATCAAGCTAGCAAAACGGCCGCGAGCGTGACATGAGCGTGGCATGTGAATCATACTTTTCATGACAAGTTAGTCATGATTTTCATGATATGACCAGCCATTTATGTTCGTCATACGGTCATGTTATGCTATACCAAATTTGGTATAAATCGCATTAACGATACGGCCAGGAGAGCACAAAGTCGTAGGCGGCTAGATAGATAGATAGATAGCTAGATACGCTCAAACTCGCCGAAGTTCGCTAAGAAATGCTTCGCATTTAAAAACCATGTGAAAAAAAAATTTGGAAAAATCCCGCACGATCAGTCAAACATGCCACCTCTGCCTCACGAGCCAACTTCTTTACCACTACACCACACTGACACACCACTCGCTCACTGTGGAATGAAGAGTCAACATATTAATACACATTTTATCTTCGGCTGTGTATGTCGCACATTCGAGACAGACGCGATCTTCACCTACTACTAAAATTTGCGTATTTATTAAACACACACAAAAAAAACTGCTGCCGGTAACGAATATCATGTCTATAATGGTAACAGCGCTTTCTTTTACAATTCACAGCTTAACTACAAAAAATATCAAGTGGATCGAAGAGCAGGTACCGTTTACCGCTGTTACTGCCAAGTTTATTATCCATTTCTCGCTCTTTCCAAGGGACGGCATGCGCAGATGCTTTATGTTGACTCTAAGCGCATTCGATGAATACATGCGTAGAGTTCATTGAGTATTGAGATATTTTTTCGTGCAACGTACAGCACGGCCGTACCAGCTCAATGATCTGTTGCTCTCTTGTTAGCTAGACCTACATAACAGCTCGGCAAAAATGAATGCAGTGCGCGGGTAAAATATTCCATCATATTGGCTCAGTAAGGCGTACTAATCTACAAGTCTGTGTTCTCGCATACGAGTAAGAGAAGTGCCGGCGAGAGCGACCAGCAGCTGTCGGTGGCCGGAGGCGTTTGCTGGAAGTGCGTCGCAGCGATGCTCATCGCTTCTTATGCTGATACCGTACACTAGAAAAACTGCTTTATTTAGGTTAACAGATGCCACAGCTGTGCTGTAAAGTCAATCGTACTCGTTGGAACCGCGTATCCGGAAACTGAGAAACGCCGCTGACACGTGGACGGATTCGGTCGGTACACCAGGCCTAATATTTGGTGGAAATCATGGTGGTAGAACAGGATGCAGGAAGTCATACTTGGTAAGACTTATCTCGACACATGTCGAAGGTAAATGTTTGTGCATTTTAGCTGCGCAAGCACTTTCACTGTTACCTTAAATTGCAGCTGAGGTAAGTGAGTGAGCCGAGATTGCCAGAGATGTCTGTCTAGCGTGGTGTTGTCAAGTGGCGGCTGTTTTCTGGTCTACCCGTAGGGAAGGGGTGATTGCGAAGCCACAGCTCATTTGCTCCTCGACAACTGCAGGGAGATGTAACACATTTAATGTCGCTGTTCACAAAGAACCCTCAACACTTGTAAACATCACCATACAGCAACACATAGCGGACGTCAAATAGGTATAAGTATGTCTACAAAATGTAAACATTCACGGCTGCTGTGCTACACAATTGAGGCGGTTATTGAAAAAAGCATGCTAGGAAGCGTAATGGTATGCGTTGGCTCATTTGGACTGCAAACATAATTTTCTGCTCATTCTAGAGGGAACAGTGGTTTCTCATACAGCCACGTGCACTTTCCATCATGCCACCATCACCCACCATGCTTCCATCGTGCCACCATCGTACAGCTTATTCACCAGGGCATCCACGAAAGCATGTTTTGCGTTGCGACCATCGGCCAGCATTTTTCGCTGCCACCACCATGGGCTCGCCAACACAACTACCACCAAGAAAAGTAGCGCGCCATTCTTTCCCCTCTCGCCATCATCAGCCATTATGATCACCACAGCTTTCACCACATCCACTATTCTTCCCACCTTTGTCTACTATTGTTCCTACCATATCCACGAACGATATCTGCATCCACATACTAAGGATTTTGAATAGGGGTAAATCGACCAAAAAGTCGATTATTATTTTGACGCTTGTAAATGGTGCATATTCTGCGGGGAACGAAACTGCAGTGGCGAGAGCGCAGGAGCGCTCGAAACTGAGAACAGGCTTTCTTAGAATACCGACATCAATTATCGTCTCACCGCAGGTCTATCTAGGCTTTATTGAATTGTTTCGTGTCCGTGGCCTACAAGACATAGTATAATACGCTATAAAATCATAAGGTTCCGTGAGGATCAATACACTAGTGGCCTCCTGCAGGCTCTGGGACATTTCGCGACGCACCGCAGTAAGTGCGACACGTCAAGCAACCAGAAGAAGCATAAACTATCACAACGGTTGCAGTTGGGGCGTGTGTATGAATACAATGAATACGCAGAAAAAAAGCCGACATGGTGGCTCCAATTGCTGCACGAATGGTGCTGTATCATTTTCGTACAAGGCACAATCACAGGACGAAGATGTATGCAGATGAATCCTGTACGAAAGAAGTTTCAGAATTGGCGTTTTGCATACCTGTACTTGGAGAAAAGAGACTGAAATACTTAACTCTTCGTCAATGACGCCTAAAATAGTGGCTATTTTGAGACGGTCTAGTTTATCTGCGATAATTCTCAATCAAGCGACTAGATGGTATTTCGGAATAGCAGCTGCGCTTACCAGGAAATCAAAAATACGAGATCGTTGTGCCAAAATTGTGAAATGATCCCACATAATCTCAGGACTATATTTAATAAAGTTCCACCATCCATCCATCCCACATAATGTAGAAATTGTGGTGTGTGCATCAACGCAGGGGCACAACGTCGTATACCTGCGCATACGTAACCACGACGGAATAGCGGGCAACAAAGTGAAGAAGACTCGATGCGAAAGCCATTAATTATAGACGGGGTCATAGAATCTCCTTTAGTGGCCGAACATTAGAAATAGTATAGCACAACGATCCCTGTTCTCGGAAGGATGATATGAGAGTAATGATTTAAAGCAGTAATCGGCATACGAAATTGAACGCCAAAAACTATTCACTCAAAGAAGCAGACCTTCCACGACACACAGAGGCGCTGATTCAGAAGATTCAATTGGGATCCGCGCACACAACTACTTTCCTACAGAAGATACACAAGTTCGACTTTTGCAGTCATGAAGATGAGAAAGTCGGTCATATCCTTCTGGAATCAGCAGAATACGCAAATGAAAGAAGTGAGTTAATAGCATCTTTTGTGAGATCGGCACCTAAATCACTGGGCGTCCAGCCTTGATTCCCATACGATTCCAATTTATAACTATCACATTCACTGCTTTGCCCTTGCGGCTAAAGTGTGAGTTTTTTGGCCGTCTTCAGATTAACTTCTGTTCGGTTTCATGTTTCATCATCTTGTTCAGTGAGTAGAACGTTTCTGCTTATCAAACGTGCGCGCCTACCAGTGTCGAATCTGTTCACTGGGTATGCAAACGAGATGGTTCGCAGTATGAATAATGTTTGACTGGTTGATATTCCGAAACAAAGAAAATACTTGCAAGCGGAGGTGTTACAGGAATTTATAGAAATAGATTTACCTTTCAGCTCGATCAGCGAACTGATGGCGCTCAGCATGAACACCCATTTATAGCCTTCTCCCTAGCTTGGATGCGATGAGGCAAGTGCAGGCAGCAATTAACCGCCTAGACAACGCTATAGAAAACGCTAATAACCCGAATCATGTTAAACATAGCTGCGGTGTTCAGAGTTGTGATTCGCCATACTTCTCGAAGAAGTGCCTGATGGCCTTTACTTATTGGTGATAAAATTATGGCTAACATATTTTTTACGTGTTGATGAGAAAATCAATGACAGCACTTTGTAATATATGATAAACGCAAAAACACGGCATCAATACTGTGACCATGTTTTGTAAGCACACATGACTTAGTTGGAATGTATTACATACTACATTAGTTTTATATACTACATAATATGACTGCCTTAGTTGGAATGTATTACATACTACATAAACACTACTTTTCGCAAACTTGGTCCTGCTTGAAGGCGCGAAGTTTGGTTTTCGTCTGTTTTTTTTCTCGTGTCCGAGACAGCCATCCACGGAAAAATATGCATATTTTGGTTGGCAATTAACTCTGTCTATGAAGATAACTTCATTTACGCATACTCTCGTGCTTCAAAATGAGCTCAAAACGGAAAACACGTTTCCATTCTTATAAATTACACAAGCACTAACCCAAACATGCGAATTTTTGACAATAATATACCGACTAAATGAATTATCTAAGTTTACGCTAGTTGACACAAAAAAATACTCAATAATTGAACAAGAAAGCGCTTTGCGTCGTGGAACAATCGGTAGAACGTTGGACGCGTAATTCTTCGGTTGTGGGTTCGGGTCTCACCGCTGGCGAAATATATTTTTCTTTCTTTTTATTGCTCACTTACTTTTATCTAAACATAATAATGAACTACAGCTAAATAAATTAATAAATAATGTCTCGTAGACTTTCCATGCGGTCATTCCATGCCAACTGTCCAAATCGCGGCGCTCGGCAACAATCAATTTCTCTAAAAAAAAGTGAAAAATTACTCACATATAGACATTAAATCTATGGTATTTTACCAAAAGAATTGGAGCGGCAAAAATCTTGTCGCCACGTGAGCGCTATCTGAACTTCACAAAATGTTTGAATATCAGGTACCGATCAAAAAATTTGCTATCAGTCACCACACCAGGCATTCTTTGAACGCTTGCTTTTTTTGTGTGTGTTTTACGAGCATCGTGATTTCATTATAGGACGCTTCCATATAGGAGCTTTATATTTTTTTACTTCTTAGCGCGCAGGTAATTTGAGTAAATTGTAGCATTTTCGGAAATTTTTTCCAAAAGGCGATTTTCGGTCAAATGCACGAGTTATTTTTATAGAACTCTCCATAAAACGTACTATTTTTTTCAAGTTTTTGTTTCGCATGTGTACGACGCATAGGGCTCTCAAATAAAATGCTGAAATTGAAAACAAAAATGCTATCCTTGGCTTATGTAGAGATGGCTGTAGCCCTCTAATGTGTTCCAAGAAAAAATAATCAGAAAATCTAATAGGATTGATCATCATAACAACTTTTGTCAAAGAAATTTTAATCATAGTACTTCTTGCTTAGGTCGAGAAAAAAATTTTTTGACGTTTAGTCCCACCATTGCATCGTTTTGCTATGGCGGCAATACAAACCAACTGAATTTGCTGCATAAAAAAGAAGACGTAGTGTATTCATAGCACTTTGTTTTCAGCTGCGGTTTTGTAAGTACTTTACATTGTGTATTACTTATTGAAGTTAGGATAAACAAAGGTTTAGATGTAAAAATATCATATGTTTAGATGCGTTAGCAATGAATCGTTAGCAATAACAATGAATCGCGTTAGTTATTCCTTTCTTCCTCTTAAGTTTCCTTTCAAACAGCATTAGATTTCCTCTTCAGGGGTACTATATCAGCTTATTTGAGAACAATACATGTTTATCGATGTCATTTTCCTAAGTGATAAGCACTGTATTTTGCCATATGCCACTGCGAACACGCAGCCTGTTACACAAGTTAGCTGT